>JAQFYZ010001979.1:0-19464 GCA_034695085.1 Cylindroiulus punctatus
CGGCAAGGTGGCAATAGAGCTTGCTGATGAAAACTTGAATCAGTTATCCAAAACGTGTGTAAAAAGGAAAAAAAAATCGAATAAAATGTAACGTTTTTGCAGATTCAGTATATTTTGTGAGAATTTTGATGAACTAAGAATCAATTGCATAACATTTGCATGTGACAAAATGTGACAAGTGCGATATTTGCATGTGACGAAATGTGACAAATGTCCAATTCTTGGATGTGACAAAATGTGACATAGCTGGCCACATGCCTGGTATATGCAAAACGGTTAATGAGAGCTTGAACCTGACTAAATATTCAACACAATGTAGGTGGAGGGTTATGTTTGGTTTTTGGTGTACAGATGTAACAGAAGATGTAACGAAATGGACCAACTCTGGTATTGTGAAAATAATTTGTGTTAACCTTGGCATCAGGCTTTTCTTGCAATTTTTGCGACTGCAATCGCTAAAAGCCACATGCGTCGCAACACTGTGTGCACGCATTGTATGTGCAATGTATACTGTATACTAAATGGAGATAAATTTCCTCTAACAGATAAAGGGTTTGTCTTCAGGGCGCTTTTAAAGTTGCTTGCCAAGAAAAATGGCGCATGGTCTGCTGCGCATGTAACCTGAAGAAGTTGCTTCGAATTTTCCAAGTATTGGTTCAGGGTACCATTTCCAGTTATGGCTCAGACTTGTTCACCCTTGGGAGAATAATGACTGTCGCGAGCTTAGGACATGCTCAAAATCCAGTAAGTGAGCACTCTGAAGAAATGAAATGTGTAGTCTGCATCATATATTTTTGTCTGAATTTTAAAGACAAGAGTGTTCCCCGAATTAAGTATTGCTCCTTTCAACATCGTGTGTATCACTGCTTTCAACAACTGACAATGCACTTTTTTTTCCAAAGGGAATACATATTTGATTTTGGCCAGGGTTGCCAGCTGATCCTTTCTGTAACGGTTCGATGAACTTGAATCTTACATTTTACAAGTGTCATACTTGTCTAAGTCCATATGCAGGAGCGCTGGTGTTGAAATTGATGCAACCGTAATGGAATAATCCCGAGCTTCAGGCTTACCTTGAAAGTCTTTCCATGTTCATTTTCAAGGCAATGAACTGGAATGGTTAGGATAAAATACATAAATTTGAAGAATATTGGCACGGGCCTGGTAGTGATACGACACAACTTTTCCTAATCCATATCATCACACTGTAATGTACGAGCATACTGGTCGTTCTACCAGAACACGCTAAAACGCTCTATGGTCCATTACTGGTGAATTGCTCAACAAATAATTCAACCAAACACACCTTCGAGCAGTTTTTAATGGGTGTTGAACAAAAATGACGAATTGAACTTGGGAATCCATGACTATTCGCCTAAACTTCACTGATGGAATACTTTGTTTAGTGTTTGTGAACAGGTAAAACATTAGAGTAATGTTTTCTATTAAAACAAAGTCAAATTATTGCCTTACAAATAAGCATGCATTTCACCGATAAGTCGCATTTAATTGATGAGACTTACACTCTATCACTATGACATACAAGTTTAAAGTTAATGTTATATAAGACAATTAAGTTATGCAAGTGTTTTACCTACCAGACTTGAGCATATTTAGTTGAGAATAGTTCAGGGGGCGGTTAGATTCATGGCACCTAAAACCATGCAAGTTAAAGTCGCAGCAAATGGCATGTGTAAACGGTTTCAACATGTTTAACATGAGATGAGCACGTAACGATCAATTTTCTGCGAAGCTTCCATATGTGGGGAACATATGCTGTATCTGGTTTTGGCAAGCTCATGTAAACCATCTCCCCAAGGTATTCTGGGTATGCTGAAGGATTCTGTGTGTCATGCAACATGTTACCACCAGGAGACACTATAAAACAAATCATGTGCGCTTGCATGGTGTAGTTATATTGCTTAATTGCGTGTAAATATTGTGTGTGATACCTGTAGAAACGTTCGTCAATATGCATTTATGCTTAAGATTGCCCTGGAGTAGATGAATATGGATGATCTCAATGGGACGTTTTCCTGACTTTTGACAAGCATTTGTTCGGTGACATTCAATTGCGGCGTTCGTAAATTTATCGTCGCATGTTGTGAAAAAATGTCCAAACTTTTTTTGGCTGCAAAATCGAGGAGGCTGTCTGGCTCTTCGCCGTCGCCCATAAAAATCCGAAAATAGCTTTCATCCTTCTTGGCACGTTGATAAGTATTGTCGAAAAACATGCCAGTATTAATTCCATTAAAGAAAATTGCCAAACTATAAAAAACCGAAATTGTTTGCAATTTATGGGTTCCACGCTGCAAGAACCGCTTACGTAAAGTATTGTCATTTTAACGTTAATTTCAACCAGTTATCTCTGATTTACTAGCCCAGTGATGGCGTTGATGTAACGTCGTCTAAAATCGAACGTTGCTATGCCAGTCGCTTGGCACTTGAACTTGCCGAAATGCATCCACAGATGGCGTTGATTATAACACCATTAATGCTGTGACATGTAGATGCTCGCTTCCTGTAGATGTGTGATTGGAAGGAAATGTCATTACTGCTGCAGCACTCCATAGGATGATAGCAAGCATGCATCCTATGATAAGGTGTCATTACTCGTGACATCCAGTAGCAAGTATAGAATGCAAAACTGGTTTGATTTGCAAAATACAATAAAAGGAACACGCCGCCTATTCCAGAGCATTTGCATTTTGCTCAGAAATGTCAGGTCCAGGAGCAAGTGCTGCCAGTCAGAAATGAATGTATGACGTCAAGACGGTCAGATGTCAGACAGAAATGCAGGCCTGATTCAAAGATGCACTTGGCTTGCAAGCTGACTCGTATATAATTGACTTCTGGTTTCGTTTCATGGTCAGTTGATTTACGTCCACCAATGTCTATTGATTTTCCTTGAGGGAATCGAGTGTTTGTATTAAGGTGATGGTTGTAGTTACTGGGGGAATAGTATTGTCTTCCTTTATTTCTATTATTCTTTCTTTAAAATTGGTTTTCAGTACCAATGTGGCTTCAGGCTATTGTCGACGAATGGAAGCTCTGTGGTTGGATACACTTGCAACTATTTTCATGGAGCAAAATAAACACTGTCATGTGTTATTTGTAAAGACAACAACCCTGTTTTGAATTGATACTCAAATGTTTACGTCCTTGATGGTACAGTTATGTATTGGGCAATGTCGGAGATGCATTTTCGTTATCTCCAAAGCTTTTAGTCATCGTATATTTCATGTGACTCTGTCAAAGCTCCCTTGGGGGAACTTTTGAACCTCATGGAGATACTTGTGGCGACTCGTTCCATGTAGAGAAATTTTTGAATTTTCGACAATTTCACTCCTACGCTCCTCTAAAGCATTTGAGCAGCCAAGATAAACACGGTGCCTATAATTAGGCTGAATATCTCATTAAGAATCGACTCTTAATTAGCCGTCAATCAGCATTTGAAACGTTTTTATTTGAACGTGCACGGCCGTCAGCGTCACAAAGCGGCGAGGCATAATTAAAATCGCATTACCCGTCAACCTGGAAAATGTTAATTCGATAAGCTTTCATTCATGCGAGCTAATTGCATTACTTTTATTTTGGACAATATTTTTGTCCAGATTTTTCTCTCCATCAAACTGGCTTCTAGCCTGCATTACTGTACAGTCTGATATGGTGATTCGACTTCTGACGTGAGTGCTTTTACCAAGATGAGCAGAAAAATTATTTTTAGAAATGTGATGATAAAATACATGTAAATTGGTTCCGTGCTGCCCTTTAATATTAGGCAGTGAGTTTCTCTTAACGGCTTCAGGCTGGCAGTGATTGCCCCTCACAGGGGCAGCTATGCAAAAATTACATTTCTTGGATTAGCTTACAATAGGCAAGGTCAGTAGAAACACAAATATAGGACAGATTACGATATATAGGGACAGGTTAGCACGTTTTCTCGACTTTACAAGTAGGGTTAAATTTAGTAGGGACAAGTTTGTGTTAGCCTTACATAGAAGCAAATTGAAAAATAGATTTCTGCTTCCAATTTTTAAGGCAAAGGTACTCCCAATGATGCCTTGGATAAACGTATTCAATAAACGTATTCAATAAAACAAAAACTCATCCAATTAAAATGGCTTTTAATAAAATAATCAGAATTATTGGTGATCTAGGAAATTATGATTCAGTAACAAACTATTGTCACAAAATAGGATTATTAAATTATCTACAATACGTAACTTTTTAACAAATAATTTACATCCATAAAATAATGAAGCAGAACCAACACCCTTTAAATGAGCAGCTAAACATGAAAACTCAAGAAAATATCCGAGAACAACATAAATATAAATTTGAACCAATCCAGGAATTGAAGACACACAAGCAGAGCATAATAAAACAATACGTTGTTAAAGGCGTACAAGAGTGGAATCTCCTCCACAACTATCTCAGAAAATTACCGTTTGAATGCTCTTTTTACACATGCCTAAATACTTGTAAACATTTTAAATCGAAACTTTATTTACACTTCTTGGAAATTTAAATCTGTCGTTATGAATGTAAATAGTTATATGTATTATATTGTCATTGATGACGTTCTCAAATAAATAATAATGATAATAATAATAATAAGACTAACACAAATGGTCTTTCGTGTTTCAGACACGTATTTGTCAATGTTGAATGATACCAGATGTACTTAGTTGGTGCCAATAAAAAGAAAAACTTAGTTTAGTTCTGGTACGTCACAAGCATCAAAAATTGGAGAGCTCTCTGTTGGTATCTATGTAACTGAGTTTAATTAAATATTACATCTCACGTGATCAAAATCTTGTGTTAGCGCTAATATAAGCTTATTTGGTGCACATTTGGAACAGAGGTTTTCTATCCAGTATGCAGTAGTTTCACAATGTAGTTACCTTGGTTCATCTTTCGGTTTTTAATGTCCCTTCCGCTTGTATAATCATCTTCTTATATTGCACTCCTGAGTCTGAACGGTAAACAATATACAATTGTATCATTAATCTTCTTGAATTATCATTAATCAGTGCCGAACCAACCCTACATCGTGTACAATCGTGAAACCCAATTTTTCAGTCTCCAGGGGCGAATTTCGCATTTCTACGCTGTGACACGTTTTAGAATGGAACCTGAACTTTGACCCAACCGAGTCGCGCCCACGTTATTAACAAACCCAGTGATAATACGGCACATATATGCATTTCGTCTGGAATCCCTCTATGCATAAACATAGGGTGTAATCCGAACCGCTTTCTTTTCAAACGATTCGCATTTCACCCAATTTTGGAGAGAGAAAAAGTTGTAATTCATCAAAAAGAAAAATGGAAGCCATGGCCCTTTTGAAAACTCGATATCGATTGCCTTGCCCTTGATCTTGGCGAGAAAAGCCTGAAGTTTCTCCACGGGCTCCCAGAGCACTTTTTATCCCCGTCCAATGGCACCACGGGTAGCCACTACTAGGGATGTTAAATGAAAATTTATGGACAAACTGCTTCAGATTCTCAGCAAGCATCTCTTATGGAGGTAGGGCATAAAACGGAGCCTCAGCTTTCTTCCGTCAGTTGTGTATTGCCTCCGTGCATTATTTGGTGGGTGACTGCTCATTAAATATAATTAACAAAGCGGTTACTGCATAGTTGATCACCAGCGCTGCCAAATAAAGCGCTGAAGGGGTTTCCCATTTATCAGCATCTCGAATGATACTGGAGCCACTGCTGGGATACCTTAAAGAGAACTGCTTGATCAGTCTTCTGTCATTCATTTTTTTGCGCATTGTAGGAAGGCTACCACTACTAATCTGACAGTTTCATTTTAGCATTGCAAACATGCACCGAGGTGGTGGAGCCTCCCATTACAATCTCATCAAATTACTTCCACCCTACCATAATCAGTTTTCGTCTGAATTAGGCAACGTCCATTTTCTGTATATACAGTATGCATACATGTACCCTCATGTTATACAATATACATATCACAACTTGGCAAAGACAATGATATAACTCAAAAAAAGCAGTTTTTGCACAATAATGTATTACATATAACTATAATGCACGTTTGGGTAATTGATTAGACAACTTACAACTGTCCTCAAGTGGTTCTCCTTGGAATTTTGACATGCAACGTGGAGCATGTGGAGCTCGACAATATGCAGCATCCAATGTTCTTAACTCGAATTCCATTTTTTTAACATACATGTACGTCACTGTTCATGCCAAGGTACCATATAAATGTATATGTACATGCATAATAACAGCAAGATAGTGAAACTTGTGCTGTTGCAAGCAATGTGTACCAGAGACAAATTTCCTAAATTAGATATGTTGCATCATGTACCTATATGTACATGTAGTTGGATCACCTATCATATCGCACCCCGAGAGCAGTGACAACTAAAATTAGCGGTATTTACATATGAATGAATTAAAGATTTAGGTTATTTAAGAATGAAAGAATTATACACTGAAGTACGTGTATGGCAACTGAATTGAAAACTGGCGCAACTCTGGTGAATCACTTTAGACCTACATGCAACCTTTTTCTAGTTCGTGGAGGTCATCTCTATGCATCATATAATGTTATATTACATCAAATTCTTTATTTTACGCATAACCGTTTATCACTGTTCTTACCAGGGTGCAATATCGGAGTCCTTCCATGCTGACTGGTGCATTATCATCCAAGTACAGTACATGTCTATCCTCACACGTAATTTCCTCATGGTCTCTCTTGGCACTCCAAGCCCTTTAGGATCCGTACTATTGGTCTCATTTTTTCCATGGCGTCAGACTCTTCCAAAAATAGTCTATGCTGAAAGAAATTCAGTTACTGTTCACCCTAATGCGATGGTATCGGGTTGATGGTTTAACTTCCCTACCACACGGGATCCATTTACTGATGCTGTAGCAGGGCAGTGTTGATGCGAATTGGAAGTTCAAACTGTTGCCATCGTGAAGCTGAAGCTTGTTTATCGTAAAATGCACCTGGGCAATCTTACCCAGCATTAACGACCTTTCTGGAGCATCAGTATTTTCCATTCTCTGCCTGCAAAACACTTCACCGAATCTGAAAAGGCGCTCGAGCACTTTTCAAGCCGTCTTCTTCAAGAAATCTGGCTTGCTGCTTGGTCACTGACAGAAAACGCAATTTGAATATTGCGCAATGTACTTGAACGGCACGTCAGAGGCTGAAGAGGAAGTAATCTAGAATTGATAAGGGAGGATGGACGCCCACGCCATACTTGGTTGAAGAGTTTTGGCGCTTTCGCGGATTTTGTACTGCACTACACCCTGAACTATATCCATGAAAACAGTCATGCTTCTTAGTCAAATTTAAGATTTCTTAAACCCATGTGTGCTGGCGCCTTCACACTAGGTGTTTCCAGCGATCGATGCCTCCCAGGACATGGTCATGCGTGAAGACGAACACACATGAGTTAGGAGTTTGAATTCCGTTCCAAATACATTATTTGCATTCTCTGCGTTGTCAAAAGGAGCAATTTGTTTTGTACTTTGAATGAAGTTCTGGTATGACGTCATGCTTGCGACGAGCACGAAGCTTCCCTTGGGCATCTTCTGAAGTCGGGCAATGAAGAAATAGTTTCCAGGCTGATACAACTTATGCATATAGCCTTTTAGGCACTGTTTACATGCACTGTTGTGCCATGAAAATGAAGCATAAGAGGTTGATATTAACTTGTGGGCTTATTGCACTTCGAATTTCAGTTTGCATACAGCGGTTTTTTTAATTTGCATGCAACCTTAAGCTACGTAAGAGTTGCTACCCCGAGATTGCATACTCGTAAGTCATGCATGCGACCCTGTTTATTTGCATTCAGTCGACTTTAGCATGCTTGATTTGGGATCTGGTTGGTGGGGTAGTTTGATTGAAAGCAATCAAACCAAAGCAAGTTGGTGTCACTGCCAATAATAATGTAAACTGTTTAATCAGAGTTAAAGTGAGATGAGCACCTTACGTTTGTGCTGATTGTGTATGTGGTCAATCTAAAACCAGATGCAACGAATTTCTCTAATCCCCAGAAGTATGGGAACTCACATGTACAGTGTATATGCTGTATCTGCTTGTTACCACAATCCGTGCTGATTTCTAAATGAAACAGGATGTAAATTTAGCCACACGAGTGTGACCTGGTGTAGGAAACTTTGTGTAAGTTGAGTTAACATAAACATGCTGTAGTAATGGGGAACGTTCAAGGATGTCATAATCATGGGGGACTGCCAACTGATCATACATTACAGGGTTAACCAAATGGTGACACAAAGTGACGGTATACGGAGGAGGAGTTTCAAAGGATAATTTCATCCTTGCTGTTTCGTTGGACATTTGTTTCCGAGTTTTTGCAAAAAAAAAAAATTCATGATAATTGAAATACCCATAATGAAGGGCTTCCTTTATTTAATTACTGTAGTTTTCATTTGTTTCAAGAAATGTAATAGTTGCTACTTTTGCCCTATCATTTAATTTTATTTTCCTGTAATTCCAGGTGAAAAATTCAATTACTAAGTTTGCTTGATATGAAATTAAATAACTAGTTTTCTTAATTGATGTGCATAGCTTGTAAGCAGTGATTGCTCGCCAGCAGGGGCTCAAATTGTACAAACTGCGTGCAGCTAGCCCACCCTGTTCATATTCAGTAATCTAATTACCAAAGCGTTGCTGAAGCGAATCTTCGCAAAACCCGGTCAATAGACCATGTATAACTAAATGTCAAAATTTGTACCCTTCAACATAACTCATCATGTATGTAGTTAACTTATAACCCATAAAAGTAGAATAATTACAGTCCATTTATTGCGTCTTTATATCCAATAACGTGCGAGTAAAATTGCAAGATAATAACAGTTTCGCGCTCTTCCGGAAATGAGGATAGTGTCGACAATATAATCCCCACGAAATAAACCTAG
Organism: Cylindroiulus punctatus; assembly: GCA_034695085.1. Lineage (NCBI taxonomy): Eukaryota > Metazoa > Arthropoda > Diplopoda > Julida > Julidae > Cylindroiulus > Cylindroiulus punctatus. The sequence goes on from JAQFYZ010001979.1 coordinate 8,931, forward strand.
ATAGTCCCTAAGACTACAGCCTAATTTAATCATGACATTTGTCCGCGCTTTGGGCTCATAATGAGAGTTGTTGCTACACGTGTTTCCCTCGTTTGGGATCAGTGCCCCAATTGAATCTAGTCCAATTCATATTCATCCTTAGTGAATTGCCTTAATGGTGTTAGCGCCATCGCCGAACACAATTGGAGAGGTCAGCAGAAGACAAATGAAACGATGGACAATGTCCGGCATGCAAGACTCGTGGCGCCGACGGTTGATTCTTGTGCAGACTCTCCAGGCTTCATCAGTCCTCACTCATTACTCTTTGGGCTCATTCAGAGCTGTCAGACTTGTGAGAAAAGGTTAACTAACTTTATCCAATATCCTGACATGAAAGAAGGAAAATACATGTACATGTATTGAATTCAATTTGTTGCAATGTTGATGATGACAATTCTTGGAATTAACTTCACATCAGCGAGCTGATTAACAGCACTCGTTGGTGAAGTCAAAATGCTTGAAGTTGCAGGTTTACACACATGCCTTGTTTACACCAATGACATTAACATTGGTGGCCTTCGTGCAACTGGTAAACAGCTTGGCGACGGACACGCCATTGCGAGCTTGTCATTGGACGTGCAAGTGGCTGCAATGTCTTTTGGGATTCCATTACTGTCGTGACTGTGATAGTCAGTCATTCCCACGTGATGTTGCCTGTGTCGCCGTATTTATCTTCTGGATTTGCACCAGCGCACATGCACGTCTTGCTGGCGAAAATGCCATTTTGAAAAGCTTTATGGAGACATCAGTGAAAACCTATTTCGTAGTGCCCCCGAAATAAGCCCAAATGAGGAAAAACAGATATCGATTTCAACTTTTGAATGTCTTTCATATAAACAAAGATCTGTTTCGAAAACTACTTGAGATTAGTCCGCAGAGTCACTGTTTACACGCAGGCTTTAAGATGCCTCAAATCATGAATGCAAACCTGTTGTTTCTACAAACCTTCGGTTGACTTGAGGGTACTTGATTTGGAATTTGGCATTGGGGTGGTTTGAGTCAAAGCCCTCCAAACCAGGTACGTTAGTCGATGCAAGTAGGTGACATTTCACTGCGATCATGTAAACCCACATGAAACAACTTGATGCAAGGTCTGTTAGCGCTTGCATGTTTCACTAAATGCGATGAGAAACTGCCCATTCGACTATACTTTAGTCGCGAATCGTTTTTTCTTTATGTATAAAATACACAACAGCCCATGGCAAACAATATAATCATATTACCGATGATAAATTGTTCCGTTGATATGATTGGTTATGTATGCCTCGCGGACGTTGCTCTACATAAAAACCACCAACTAATCAATCAAACATATGTGGCAAAATTAAGCAATTCTCTTCACTTCAAGCACAGTTGACTTACAGGCGGTTTTATCTTCCACATAATCCGAGAGAATGTTTTTGTCAAACAATAAGGGAATTTTCTCCAGCAAAGTGCGTGTTTTATATTTTGTTTTCCCCATCAAGCTGTTTACGTCAACAAAACGAGGCGTCAGCATTTACCACCCTCTTGCTATGTGCCACTAAACTCGTTTGAAATGCCCATTCGCCTGACAGATAAAAACAATCCATCATCTCGATCCATGTCTTGCATCTTGAATGTTGACCCAACAGGAGCTAGATAACTTGGAGTGGGTGCAATAATGGAAACACTTGCTGCAGATAAGCATTTCTGTATTGATGTGGTGTTGGGCTCCAATTATCTTCAATGCAACCCCAACCCTACTTGAAATCGACTTGCAAAAGTTTGAACAGGCTGTAGTGGAACGTTACACCTAGAATTACATTTTCAAATTTACTTAGCCGATTATATGCCTGCATGCTAATCATGTAGATAATTTTATGTTCCCAAACTAACCAGTGGTTCATGACCTTGAAATCTGGTGATTGTGCTGGTCTGCTAAGACGTTAGAGTTCGCATTTGTGCTCCTGAATTCATGAAGCTAACATAAACGAGATGCATGTTTCTTATCATTATCATCCATATTTTTAAATTGTATATACCAACGAAGTATGTAGTACATGTAGGTTCAATTTAACTAAGTGATGGTTATGTTCAGAAATCAACTTCATAACACATGGCGATTCAGTAAAGGTGATTCAGTGAATAGTTACAGAGCTACACAGCATGAGTTTAACGAGTATCCTTGGTTATTTCAATTGAATTTAATACACCCACAGTCAGTAACTGAAATACATTTACCTTGAGGTGGGCAGTTACTGATGCTCGGAATAACGGACGACAAACGCTGTTTCGGATTAAGGGAACAAACAGTCCAGCAGATTTCGGGATGTTTGCTTGCCCATAAACGACTTAGATTTAAATACAATTTCAAGACCATGCCCTCGAGACTCTTTCGAAATGATCTAATGATGTGGCTACGGCTATTTTTCAACATTTGCAAGCCCGCAAGCTTGTTTACCCAGTGGTTAGCAAATGAGCAAGTTTAGACTTTAATTAGGCCCGACACTCTAGGGTTTCAAAACTTGGTATGATGTCAGAAATCACATTAATTTCAGGACTATCTAATCCAAATCCCCGAAGAAGCAGCCGTGTCAGATGGCGTTTGCTTGGTCTTGATAATTCTAGTTAGAAAATCCCACAGGCGAGCACGTGATAAACGCGACATGTACCACTATTGACAACATGTGTAATTCGACACTTTCTCACCTACAGTACACTACATCCGAGTTCTTGATGTTATTCTCCGTTGAACAACGTGTCAGATATGAGGGATTGATACTGGAGAATGTAACTATTTTTCGATCAAATGCGGCACCTAATCCAACATAGCCAAAATTGGCTCAAAAACATAATTTCTGTATTTACTGCCTGACCGCCATCACTGCCAGCCTAAGAACCATTAGGAGAAGCCCTCCTTATTACAGGGTTTGCGGCGTTGCAGGGCATATTCTGTAGCACAGACGAAATTTCAACGAAAATCATTGGAATCACTTTGAGCACAGATGCACTAAGTCAGTAGGGCAAAGGGGGAGAGGAAGTGAAGTTCTTGGTTTGCCAACAGTGGATTTGACATTGAATTGGTGCAGTGATCCATTGCCATTTTTTCAGAACATTGCTTCGGTTCACTTTCATGTTTTTTTCTTGGTGTGCAAGCTGGCAGATTTCGCTGCCAAGATCAAGGCCCAACCCACTGTTCAAATTTTGAACACGCTCGTGGAGAGCCGATAAACTGTGAAAGGGTCATTAAATTACCAAATGTGAGGTTTTATCAAATGTAAGACCCATATTTTCATAAATAATGTCCCGGCAAGTACCCGCATGCCCGGGCGCATGCTAAGATTCTTCTTCAAACGTCTTCCCGTCTTGCGGTTAAAAAACTTCAGAAGATGAAAGATGGCAATGGGTTTTCGTGGATGGCCCTTGGGGGGTTTGTTTTATACCGCAGCGATTACCACCGGGTACAGCAGTGTTGCACCATGCAGATCGATAACTCTCACTATGCGAGATGAGGCATGCCTTTCCTTATCATTTTTTTAGCCGTCGCCTTTCCTTGTTATTCATTGCTGCAATTTCAAAGGATCTGCCATGAATTTGCTGCAGAAGCCCTCTTGGATGTCGGGAATTTCATATGGAAATTGTAATGTATCGGTGCGGATTTAGGCGATATTGCGGCGCAAAACTCAAATAGTGCATCGATTTAAATATGAAATTTTAGTACCCAACGCGGAAGAGCGTGTTGCTGAAGTGCTCGAGTTGATTGGCTTTGCATTCGCCTCGATTAACTCTGATTTGAGGAAATCCATTGATTTTCCCTTTTCACGTGTTTGGTAGAACATGTAAATGCAATAAGGAAAATCTTTCAATTCTTCTCTATTCTGGGGTTTTATATCCTCGCAAATGCATTCCAGAGTTTGGAAAGTGGCTCTTGTCGCGAAGTACATGTACATTTAACTTTAAAATTGCTATGTACAGAAAGTTGAAAAGTGAGTTCTAATGGTTGAATGACTGGCAGTGATTGCCTCCGTGCGGGGGCAGCTACTCTGAATGAAAAACCACGTTTTTCGGTTACCTTAGGTGAGGTTAGGTTAGTCAAGAAAAAGCTAATATCAGTTAAAATGGCTGGGACAGGTATCAGTCTGATATGAACAATAAGCTTATAGTTGAAAACTGAAAAAAAAAAATATTTTGTTCACATTTGTATAGCAGGGCATAAATTATAGTCCTATCCCCATTATAATAGTTATTTTAACAATAGCTGTTAGTTACCATACTTTAACCTTTTTCCCTTGTACGTCTGTACTCCTGAGATTTTATTCCATGTACATACCCAAGATGGCCGCATACAGTATGAGTATATAAAACGTTTTATTTCAATTTCGGTGCATTGTTCATTTCTGCAGCTTCAAAAATGGAAGCAAGATCAAACTAAATTCAAATAGATAGTCGAAAACTTTGTCAAGTCGTTGTAATTTATGCATGAATTATTCCGGCATTCAAATTTTAAAAATATGCCATTAAAACAGTGCTGCAATTTACATTTGAGACCTTAATTGCAAATGTTTTCGTTTCCTTACCCACTGAAATGAACTGATTTGATCAGTTTCTTGGAATCTGGGGATCTTCGTTATGGCAAACCCTTGTTCTATTTTAGTATAATAATCGACTTGAAAGTGTGATCCATGTATGAAGAGTATACTTATAAAAATCGATAGCGTCATTAAAAATGTAGACTGTATTATTTGAGAGGAGAACTTCGGAAATTCAATATCCTCTGCTCCGTGGATTCGTGATATTTTCCGAAAACTATCATGCACGTGTGTATTGCAAAGAAAAGCATTTCATCCCCCTAGATTAATTGGACGAGCATAGAAGCATTTTCTTCGAATTTTGGTATGGTTTCTTATGTGAAACGAAAAAAATAATTTGCTCAAGGTTGTGCGAAATTGTTTATTTTTCTGTAGCCATTTTCAGTGCATTTCCGTCCTATGAATTTTTTAGGCAACCTTCAAGCCGAATACTGCATCCATCATTCTCTTCTGAATTTTTCACCATTTTCAATCTGGAGTCGCTTTTTATTAAATTTGAAACTTTTGCACACCATTTTGTATGACTTCATTGGTCGAAACATTGCTAAACTTTACCACTGAAGGTAGATTAGCGTATTATCTTCCATTTCATTAGAATTTAGGTAATGCATGTATTTTCAAAAAATCCCAACCAAAGCCCTAGTTCATGAGAAATGAGCTAGGGGTGTGAGGAATTGATGAATCTGACAGATAGCTGTGAGGTGTTGAGGTTTTCGGATTTCTAAACCAAGTGCCATTGCATGTCTCATGACATGGCAACTTTCAACTCCTCACAGATTTTTCTCAGATTCATCAACTTCTCACCCTCAACAATTTTTTATGAATTTGGACCCTGGTGTTATTCAATGAGGCTTAGGTTATCATGTGTCACTTGATCTAAATTTAAGCAACTGCTCATGCGTTTTAAACTCCCAAAGTTTAAGCCAATTAATTTCTGTCTTCGAACGACTTAAAATTTTTCGTATTTGTTGCTGGTATCAATTCCGCTTCAGTAAATGATACTTCTAATATCTCATTGAAGATGTCGCAAAAAATCAATCCTTGAAAATATACATGAAAGTGCCCAAGTGCTGGAGGGGAACACCAAGAAATGGGTTTACTTAATGAAAAAAGGTTTCATGCCTCCAGCGCTTTTGTCCTTTTTCTTTTCCGAGTTCTGTCTAGGGCGTAATTTTCACTTCTTTGTAGAAGAATTCAATTTCTGCGTAACGACCCATAACCAGATGATGAAACTGATCACCCATTGATTTCAGCGCCAAGCATGCATGGCAGGGTCTAGAAATGATCAACTTGAAGCACCACCTAGATTACAACCCCAACTCATTGTATATTATATTTTAATATGCTTCGAATGGAAAAGACATACCAGGAAATTGATAGGATTTTGGTTTCGGTTTGGAAAAATGTAAAAAATGATGGGTGGCTGACGCCAATCCTGTAATAAGCTTTTTGAGGCTTTCCGGAATTAATTATCCAATGCGTTCCGCAACGTTAGACAATTATGATAATCTCTACAAAGAATATCAAATGGGGAACTTGTCAGAGTATGACAATAGCATGATATGCAGGGTGGTCGGAAAATCCCACCCTAAATACAAAAAAATAAGTTTCAAAAACTATTAAAGCTGCAAGGAGGAAATATTGGAAAAAGGAAGAAAAACTCCCGTTTTTTCATTTCTTAATGTTTAGCTCACAGGGAGTGGCAGCAGGCGGCGCTGTAATCGCTAAATGAAAATTTAGCCTGTGCATTGGAAAAGTTTACCAAATGGTACCATGTGACAAAATCGCCAACTAGTGTAAATTAAAAGTACAGATCGAGAATAGCCATCGGGAAGTTTTCTACGGTGAGGAAATATTTCGATTTCAATATTATATCATTTTGTATCTTGATAAACTGTGTATGGAAACACAGTTAGCATTACATACATGTGCATGGACGCCATTTTCGAATTGCGATTACAGCAAAGCCTGCTAGCTGGTACTCCATCTGGACTAAATAAATACATGTATATTAAAGGAAAAACTTTAGTTACATATACCTTTGTACAAAATGTTCTTTTTTTAAGGCCCATTGAAAGTGCATTGTGACTTTGGGGACACCCTGCATAAAATTACCAAATACAATTTCTCCTTTCCTGATCAACATATTAAAAAAATTTTGTAAACATAAACAGGGACTTGTGTTTTACATGTATGGGATGTGCTCTTTGGCAACTTATGGGAATGTATATGATATTAATGAAAACGATAATTCAATGTTTAACCTTTTATTTTGCTTTATGGGAGATGGATGGCAGCACCTGCCGTCTGAATAGAAACATAAGAGATTTACTGTCGTTGGCAAAATAAAGAATATCTGGAAAAATTCTAAAAACAAAATGTCTTTTCATTTTATATAGCACAGGAACTTACTATCAATATGAACTTTGAATTAAAACGTTTAGTTTCATTTGAAATTATCATATCTGTCCAATATTATCAAAATTCAATTGTAAAAATCACTTTCAATGGGCCTCAACAAAAAATTTAATGATTATACATTTATATAGAACATTTATGAGCACCCTGTGCATGTTACAGGTAGGAGGAATTGTGCAATTCAAAAACTCCACGCTCAGCCCAAGGCTGTATCTTGGTCTAAAGACGTCTCATCATCAATTTCTACGGATTTTATCTCGTCTAATAAAAGATGCCCAATTGTCCGATCTTATTGGATATGAAATGCAATCGGCACGCTCGGCTGGATAAAAGTGTGCTGACTGCCCATTGGATTTTGATGGTTCGTTTCCAATGCACTATTGATCCAGCATACCTCCTACTACAAAGCGGTTTAATTGATGCAATTTCTCCTGTACGAATTTTCTATCCTTTGTTACGCTCGGATTAATCAGGACTTGCTTTGTACATAAACGTGGGGAAATGTTTGCCACCGAATCGGTGAATTGGAAAGTTACATAGGTCGATGGGATTGAAATTGATTGTATAGCCGTGAAAATGCGACGTTTTGAGCGAGAGAGTAATCAATATCGCCGTTTCGGTATTCACCTAATCGCTGGTAATCTGCCTCTGTACAGTGTAGTTATTCTGGAATTCGTCAAGATTGCATTCTACTAGAGGCTTTAAAAATCAAAGTTCAATTCAACTTGTGCGGCAATATGCACGTGATGTAAATGCCATAGCTCATTCTCAAGCAAAAGCTTGTTGTTTGAACATTCTTGAGTTTAGGAGCAGCACGAAATTCATTTTTTTAAGCCTGTCGACATTTCTGCACAGTTTTGATCCAACGCATTCTAAGCTGAATTGCAAACAGTATTTACACATAGTGTTCTATAGTGCCTCTGGTTCTCCATACCAGTACCTTAACTTATTTGCACCTTTTCATTGATGTTGCGCAGAATATGGACGCAAGTGCAACTGTGCAATTTAAAAATGTTTTTAATTTTGTTTACATATTGTTACCTAACTTGTAGCTATGCTCCAGGATAGCCAAAATACCACATAACAGTGTCTCAGTACAATGCCAGGGTTAATATTCCTATGCAAACGTTTCTCAGTCTCCTAAGCAAGCGTCAGAAATACTACATTTGGTTTTTTCGTCATCCATTGCAAAACCCATCTCCCATCAATGGCAGTTTCAGGCTCTTCCTTATTTCACTAATAATTCGACGGACATTTTTATGCCTCTCAATGATATTCTGTATGGCTGAGTAATTTTTTGAGTCATTTCAGCATGCTGGCTGCTGAATTTTCTATTAAAAGTGTGTAACAACAATAATTGCAAAAATATGGAAATGTTTCCTTTATAAATAAACAGATATAAGCACAGACAAACAAATTCGCGCTATTTTAATATGTAAATACCCGAAAGATTCCTATAACGTGATGAACAAGTGATTCACTCTGGCGTTTCTTTGCTGTATCATTTTAACTTTGACATAATTTCCTTCAATATTTTTGTCATTTCTTGTCATTAATTTTATGAGATGGTGGCGCTTATTTGTTCACTGGTATGTAATTAAATACGTACTACAATATTATACAGTTTCACCTTAGTTACTCTTTAATTCGCTATTTTTTACTGTGATCACATTAGTTTTATGGGTGTATCATTTTCACGTTGAGCCACTGTACATGTAGCAGCATGTTATATGCATGTATTTTAAAAGCCAATTTTATAACTAGATTTTCTGCTTAATCCGGGGTACAATTTTTGACAGTGTTTTACTCTTTTTATACTGTGTAGTGCGTATACGCAACTTTACACCACCAGCCTTTGCATAAAAATAATTACTTAATGATGCCCTTTGTTTCAGGTATACCGCCATAATGAATCCGCTGAGGCCGCGGATGCCAAAGCACGTGGCTCTGATCGTCATAGTGGTCATCTGGCTGGCCGGAAGCCTCTTGTCTTTGCCCAATCTACTCTTTTCCAAGACAACGGAGATCCCCTATAGGGACGGGTCGCTTCGAACTTTGTGCTTCCTCGGTTGGCCCGATGGACCCCCTGCGAAAAGCAAGCTGGACTACAGGTAGGACCGTATTCGAAATAGCCAAGCAAAACCCCTTGGGTGGTAAACACTTGACAGTGGGTGTGGGTGTTTTATGGAGCGTATGGCATATGCATCAGTGTCATTTCCACAGATTTAATTTCATGATTGCCACGAGCTTATACGGTGCACTCGAATATAAGGGTTGTTTATCTAAAATGCCCACACTCATCTTTTGTTCAATTTTGAATGGCCAATGACTTTGGAGTTCCGTTTGCGATAATGACCAGAATGACACGAATTTTTCCCAAAGGTCATTAAAGCTCATCAACGTATCATCGATTACTTTCAATAAGGTTAATGAAGCCATCCAGCTCATCTCTTTTCAGAATAATTTAACAATTTTCGTCCATACAGTTTGGCACTTCAAAGCTTTATATTCAATGTATGCTGTATTCTGTTTAATTAACTTTGTGGAACTAATTTTTCTCTAGCTTTGACTATTGAAATAAGGAAATGTTATTCCGAAATACAGTAGATAAGAGCACGCGTATTACATTTATGAAAGGTTAAAATAATCTCCCAGTGGCGGCATTGGCACCATGTGTACTGCGAAAGTTGCAAGACGATGATAAATGTGCAGAAATTATTTTGGTGTATACCCAAAGTTTTAAAGGTAAATGAAGCTTCCCTTTTTTAAAGAATGATAAAGTACTTGCTACCTTGCGTGAACGAAAGTTTGCTGCAAACTCTGTAGCATTGGCTGAACGCCAAAGACATTGTGTCTATCTTGACATGAGTACGTATAGATGTATGGCTGAAATGTGTGGAGTGCATTTGAACGTCCAAAAAGGCTTTCAGGAAGTTTTCCTGTTGAGTAAGATCGGCGGCTTATCCATATAACGAAAGCTGATTCCCACTTCAAAGTTAAAGTTGTTTATTCCATCGTAAAAGTAGATGGGTTATTTGAGTGATCGATTAATTTGCTGTTTACATGTAGGTCTAGCATAACGACTGGATATACATGTACCTAAAATGTACGCAAGTTAAAGCCAAACTTCTTATGCGACACACGCATCATTCAAAGTCTTACTGAAGACGGTGCAAGATGCATTTACAGTATTTGTACATGCAACAAAATACATTTTTGTAGAACAGTTTTGGGGCAGAAGCAATTCAATGATTTAAATTTGGTGCTGCAGTGGCAACATTTCAGCAGGAGGCAGGCCAAAACACACGTACATGTACATGTACATGTGTGGATTTGATAGTGGTATTTGCGTGTAGGTTCAAATATCCATAAAACAGTCATGTGTGGTAACGTCAGATCAGATTGGTTAGTTTGGTTCATCAAATTCATTAGTTCGTAAGTTCATCAGACTACACTGTAAAAACATAGTCTTATTTTCAGTCACTTTTTGTGTCTGAAAATGATGGTTTCCTCCCATTTTTGAGAAT
>JAQFYZ010001980.1:0-19449 GCA_034695085.1 Cylindroiulus punctatus
TCCAATAGAATTCTGTGGGAATTCTAGCGGAATTCAAAGGCTGTGTACACAGGAATTCAAGAGTGGTTGCCCCCTCGCATTAGTACCATGACATTTACTTTAGTGTGGGTTGGCAGCTACTGCTAATAAGTATAACGTGGGGTGCATTTCCAAAACATAGAAAGTATAAAGTAAATGTTTCCAATGTCAACAAAATTAATGTTAAAAGTAAAAGCTGTGGATTAAAGCAATCCGAATGTTTTTTATAAAGCCTTACGCCTACATTAATGTACATACACTGCCCACATGCAAGCTTTGCTAGCTTAAATAAAGCTGCCTAAAATCAAGTCACTGGAGATGTGCTTAGACAGCCATGGCTCGCCTTAAAGTCAGTCAACTGGCGGTGACATTATTCAAAACAACCAGAATCCTCCAGAATTCACAAAAACGCAGCAAGGACAATTGGGTGTGATCTATCTTGGGTTTGCTATAACCATGTCAGGTTTACGTACATGACTTACAATGTACTTATATGAAAGTATCTCAAAGTCAACTGCAAATAGTGTAACTACGTGCTAACGTTTGCAGATAATAATTCAACAAGCTTAACTGACGTAAAACCGTATTGTTAAAAAATCCTCAATCGAATACAACATGAAGGTGTAATCTTATTTTGTGCAAAATTTGAATTTGTATTTTTGTAACCATGACAAAATTTTACTCTGCATACAAATATGTCGCTTAGCAGCAACGGCTTTTTCTCCTCCGAACCAACATCTTACAGCTGTTGAAAAAACGACCATAAATTCGCCAGACAGGAGGAGCCCAAACTCAGAAGAAATTCGGAAGTGATGCAAACGTACGAATTTGCAAGATGTATTCAGAAGAAAGTTTATGAAGCGAAATGTGGGATCAAACCTCATAAATAAGCAGTGGAAATGCTTATTTGCAGTATAGATTGGCTTCTCCTCTGCACATTTTTTTCATGTTAGCAGGTAGGCTGAACTCGCCAATTCGAATCTAATTTCACTTAAGGCTCATGGGTCCATTCCCTGCGTGATTATAGATGTTACAGTGCACCCTGCCAGCGCCTAGTAATTTCCTCTGATGATGCTTTCATCCAAGTAAAGTTTCATTATGGAGGGATAAAATGTTAGCAGCCTCTCATATCCCCATGTTTCTCGTGAGATTGTGGGTTCCAATTAATTAAAGCACGAAGTTCGCTGTTGGAGGCAAAATCCACTAGCAAAGTCTTAGTTTGCATTGCCTAAATGTGTACATTAAGTCATAAACAATGCATACGTGTGAAGTTACTGCATCATACAATGTGTCCAAAAAGTTCGAGACCAACACATAAGTTGGTGATTTACAGCAGCTAGCACTAACAGCAGCTGTTGATAGCCCTGTTATCGATGCTAATTCAAACCAGCCACGCAAAGACGACTATAAAAATCTTTATATAGGCCCACAGATTGCCTCAAATTCAACCAGCATTTTGACTAGCAGATACTAAAGAATGAAACGACCTGCTTGGCCCAATTTCCGAATCGTATGCGGTTGCATGCCGGTTAGTTTATTTTAGGATTTACCTCTATCCTGTGTTTGAAATGAAATCGAGCCTACACTCTAGCCTATAATCTTTTTAATCCATGGTCTCCGGTTGAGTGAATTACTGAATGGGTCTTGGGCATTAATTGCCAATTAAGTTGTTTCCCAAAACAGTAATGGCGACGCCAAATATACAGCTGTAAAATGTTGGATTAGGAGTATACACGGGTGGGAAAGATGAATATAGCTATACAAATGTATGGGGTTACTGTTACATGTACATACTGTATGCAATTTACCAAATATAACCATGTACGGCTTTATATTGAAGTCCCCATACAAGGCAGCATCAGCTAAGAACGCCATATGCTGTATGTGATATGACTGATTATTTATGGCATATTATGTATATTCATTGCACTAAACATCAGCCGGGTAACATGTAATATCGAGTATGATACTTAGCTATTCAAACAGGATAGCCGTACAGTTATTTAGCTTCTCGTAAGCCTAAATAGCATAATAAATACTATTTAATTTAACATCTATAAAATGTCTGACATCTATAAAATGATTTGAATCCATTTTTGCACAAAGCTCAAAAAATGCAAAAACTTGACTTATACCACTTTCTCTTCTATTTCTTCATTAGCAATACTTGGACCATATTTACATTTTCCACTCTGGATGCCAGGATTTAAATAATTGGTTATTTCTGTTGTCCTCTTTATGTGGAAACGAACTCGTTGAAATTGACTTTATGTTCTCCAATATGCTTCATGTGCATCGAAATATGCTAAGGCTTCACCCAAAGCGATGCATATAAAATTCGAAATGAAAAAAATATATATATAACGTATGCCGCTGCCTAGACGTCGAATCGATTGCTTAACTTGATGGTAAAAATGCTTTTTTTTTTCCAAAACTGGCGCAGGTCCAAATTAACATAAGACATAGCGCCATAAATAAAACTAACACCATCAGAAGTTGCATTCTCATTGTTTGCACTTGGCCAATGGAAAACGCGAAAAATGGAAAAATTAATACTTAAGCTGCTTCTCTTTATTATGACGGAAAACAGTTTTTGTATCTCAATTTGCTAAATGGTCCCTATCCAGGGATGCCAATGGCATTTTAATTTATCTTGCCATGCTGGAGATCAGAGCATCTCCTTGTTCGGTCATAAAGTGGTGCAAATGTGAATGGCCGCATAAATGCAATTAGGTGAGAAGATTCGTCGATTTTCTAAGCTCCTTAACGACAATTGCACACCCTTGAATGAAAGCAAAGCCAAACCCTTCGAATGCATCGCTCATGTTTATTTAGGTGGTCGCCAAAGATGTCAAACTAAATGAATGGAATTAGTTGGCTACTCTTAATGGGCTTCCCTATTGCAGCTTTTGCACCGCACATTAAATTAACAACGTTGATTGCATGCATGCCTACTTCCCTTTTGTCAAATTACGAGTTCTGATCCATGTACCACAGAAGTATGGACGTGTACAGTACTGTTCAATTAAATTCCATTTAATACTCCCACTGTCAGTACCTGGGATGCCACGTGGTTGGGGCAGAAAAATCCGTCACAAAAGTATTACATCAAACAAACTTGGATTTAATCCGGGAATAATTAGTAAAGCTCAGTAGCATTTCATTTCACGCTGATATTTACGTGAGCTGTGCTTTGCTCTTCGTGTTAGGCAGCATGCCTATTACCATAATGCAATTTATTATATTATGGTTGAAATGCCTGAAGCCCCCCACAATTATCTGGCTCAAAATTGGCCTAACTGACTGCAGTAATCTAATTGTGGGACCTGTAATTTGATCATCATGAAATCTGCATAATTGCACCTGTAAGCGTGTGCGTAGCAAACTAATGCATGTAACGACATCATGCACGACATCTGGAATCGTCCATTCCTTAAAAAACCACGCCAGCAAAATTAGTATGATGGGTATGTAGTAACTATGCTCAACCTCATTGTAGAGCGGTTAGTAAGTTGTGCTATTCAATTTCCATACATGCATTACAATTATTTTTAATACATTTTTGTGGAAAAAAATCGCTTTTTAGTTATGTCAATGTCATCATGCTTGCCATGGTGCGATATGTTCATCATGTTCATATAGGTTTGCTGCAATAGGAAATGTAATGTGGTAATTAAATTCCTGTGAATTACCACACATTTGAATCGATTTTTGGCCTAATTGTGCTACACATCATCTTAAATAGGATGATAGCTAAGTCGAATCAAGACTAAACTGCTTAGATGATGTTATTTCTTGTTCTAAGGGTTCCCGCGAGAAAATGTCCTGCTTATACGTTGTATAATGGAATCAGGAATGAATCTATTCCAACTGAAAAGCTGCTAAGCTTAATTAGCCGCCTCGAAGATGTTGCCTGCTATAAAATATATTTCGCGCAACTCATCATTTATTCATGAACATGCACCTCCCACAAAAAGTAACAGTTAATAAAGAGTTGAAAAGCTAAAAAATTACGCCTCCGTCTAATGAAAGCATTCCAAACAAGATAGTAAACATACGTCGATAATTAATGTACATCAACCGTGCCCTCCATAAATTAACATCCTTTGGCAGAATAATTATAACACTCATGTTTGCTGTGCAGTGAAACTGTGCACTAATTAGTGAAACATGATGCTAGGATTCTCTTCCCGGAGCTAGTTAATGATTAAATGTGATCTTTATGGTCCTATTTTTGGAACACTTGCTTTGCTTGCACTAGTTTGATGTGCTTTATTATACATAATTTCTAAAACTACCAAAGAAAAACTGCTTTAATCAACTTTCCTTCGTTTCGACATGTAGCGTTTTTGAAAAAATCAAAATTTGAAAAAATCAAAATTTGAATAAATCAAAGTCACTGGCTATACTGGCATTCCGTAAACAGAATGATGCAAAGATTCAAAGATTTAAAGTTGGTATTGCTTTAACATTTAGTAGGTGTTCGACCAAAACAGTCAGTTATAGTAACGTCAGATCAGATTCGAGCAAAATAAGAAATTCTATCAAACCATCTGTAACTTAATTACACTATAGCATACTTTACACATTTTATTGCACCAGTTGTAAAAAACATTTGTGTAGGTAAATCAAAAATTAAGAAAACAATTCGTTTCATTAAGTTGCATTTTAGGTTAATTGGGTTAGGTTAAGCACAACAACAACACAGCAATGACACAAAAACGTAAAGGTCAAATAAAGACAGCTAGGTGTGGAACACTAGTAGGGTGGCATTCTTGTATACTAGACAAGTACATGTATGATTGGAAATATACATATGATGTGCATATCTAAAGCAGGACATCAGTAGCAAACTAGCATATTAGACACTTAGCGCAGCACAACGAAAGTTTTAGAAAGGAAAGTTGAAATTTCATTTTTGTGCCTTTTATAAAAGTTTTTTATGAAAGTGCAATTTCCTAACGATAGTAAAGTCCTACTAGATACTTAGCGATGCAAAAGAAACCTTATTTAACGTTTATTAAAAGCACAAACGTTAACTTAAACTTTATTTTTTTCGGTCTAGTTTAACAGCACGAATGTTTAATCTACCGTTAATACTTTTAATTAACGTTAAATAACGTTCATTTTGCATTGCTAAGTATCTAGTAGGGCTTTACTCTCATTAGGAAATTTGCACGTCTATAATAAACTTCTATAAAAAATATGAAAATGAAAATAAACTTTCGGTTGTGTTTAGCTAAGTGTCTATTATACAAGGTGATTCATATAAAACTCATGATTATCTTTCGTCCATTGCTTGAATAGGAATACGCCGAAATGTTTCATTTCTCTATCAAATGATGCGGAAGGTCTTGGAGTTTTGAGTGCATGTCACACGGGAGCATTAGGCATTTGTCAACAGATGGCACAGTTGAAGTTGCACCACGCAGTGTTCATTGTGATTGTTGTTTGATCTTGTCAAGCGCCAGGCGCCATTATTGCTTTGTCATTGTCAGTCAAGCCGCTTGACCTCCCCTGACTTTTTCTTGTGGGGTTATCTACAGGGAGGAGTCTATGCTACATGCCCTCGGACTTTATTTGGACGATTTAAGGGAAAATTTTACACGCGAAATCAATGGTATTGACAATGCAAATTAAGCTCCAGCGAACTGACAGAAACATATGGAACGACGTGTTCAGCTGTGCCTATAGTCGTCCCGGCAAAAGAACAGAAAAATGGCGTCGTTCAGACCAATAGGATGCAATTTCCTGTTTGCGATTCGTCCATCCTGTAACATATATGGAGCATGGCACCTATTTTCCTTTTACCGCTGAAACTCCTGAAACAGTACATCGATAAGCTGAATCTCTCTGATGGGCTGAAAAAAATTTCTATTTTTTTTTGCCGAGATGACTATAGAGGCGGACGGAGGTCATTTTAAGCACAACCATTAATGGCAAAGTAATCTCCAAGATATTCTTTACATGTAACACTCAATAACACGTTACTTGTATGTCTAAGTAAACATAAAAGGAAACTCATGAGCTTTATATGACTCACCCTGTACCTCGAGTAAAAAACTACACATTACATTGGCGCCCTTGAACGTGTATGATATCAAAGCACGTTTTATTATTGATTCAGTACTTTATACATACACGCATTGACCGATTGTCTTTCGAAGAAAATCGAACTTGCTTGGGGCTTACTGTACTTGTTTGACTTACATATGAAAATGCTTTTGCATTGTAAATGAAAGTGTAGTTTGTGTACAGTACCACTTCGAATTCGCACATTGCCTTTGATATCAGCTTATCTGTTGCACATCAGGTCATCCCTGTTTAACCCCAAATCGATATTGATCGCCACATGGAAGCGACTTGGATGGCATTAGCCGAAGCGTCATTTTCTTACAATACGCTCGCCATATATTGATCCTGACATGCTTCACGTTTTATCAGAAAACTTGAAAACCCCGCGAATTCCATTCATATTGATAGGCTAGACACAAGCTTGAAGTCGCAAAATGGTTACAAAAACTGAACTGTGGTATATAATACTCGAAACGGACAGATTAATACAACAATAGATCTCCCCATGTTTTAACCATCTTTCATCAGAAAAAACATTAAATGAATTTTCGAAGAAACCTATGAAGAAAACGAAATGAAAATGCTCCATCAAATATTTTTAATTTAACTTTTCAATGGCATGATGTTTTTGGTCTGTAGAAGACATTTGCGTTATCTGTAGAACGCATTCCAAGCTAACAATGACTGACTCGTGAAAAGCCAATAACATATTCTGGCTGCACCACGATTACTGCAAAAACTATTCATATAGTACGACAGTTATCATGGATTTTCATTTTCATCTTCTCTTATTTGGAAATGCTTTTGAGCCTATTCGTTATATGTACTGTATTCTTTGCACAACTGCCAAGAAGACAGGCTTTTATGGCTATGAAAGTTGAATAAACAATAGTCGAACATTTCAAAAACCTGTGTGGGCCTATGAAAAGATACGCAAATAATGTTTGTTTCGAAAATTCTCTACCAAATGTGCTGTTATGTTTCATAAATAAGTGTAGCACTACGGGTATCTTTGGCATAGGTACACATGTATGTCAATCCTACATCAATAATCTTACATCATCTTACATCATTAATCTTACATAGCTGATTCTACGAGCTATTCACAATCCACATTTTTGTCCAACTGATCTTAGAACGCTATTCGTTTGTGTATACCATAATACGTGTTAAGTTTAGAGAATTAGAAATAAGTTTAGAGAATTAGAAATAAGTGTAAATAATTATAAATTTCCAGGCCTCCCTCATAGCACAAATGCTGGCAGTGATTGCCTGATTGTAGGGGCAGCAACATCAGAAATTACATTTTTTTTAAATTAGTGTAGGTTATTGCTGGAACGCATCCTCAGCAGTTAGTTTTGTTTAGATTAATTGTGATTAATCTGGATTAGGCCAGGGCAAAAATTAAAAAAGGAAAAAACGAAAAGGCAAAAAAGTGTCAATTTGTCCTACATGTATTGACCAGTATTCACGAATGACATCAGTCCTAGGTATAGGACTGATGTCATTTATGAATACTGGTCAATTAGGATTGTAATATATAGATTTTCCGCAAATTTTAGGCAGGGTATGTTCTGCTGTAAACCAGTTTTTATTAATAGTGTCGAACGTGACAGGCTTTTGGACGTTAGGATCCCCAAACATGTAACATTTACATACTTTGAGGTTAAAGTGATTGATTAATTCGCTAAATCCGGACCTTTTACTTAACCTACCTCTATAACGTATTGAATGAAGATGGCTACCATGGTGACCGATGCCCTTCTCAGCTCTAGAGAATTACAAAAACTCGTCAAATTACGTTGTATACGCAGTAGTAGGCCTACGGGCAATTAAATTACGTAGTAAGTGATGACCTACTCCCTTGATGGTTGAATTAGGCACCCACACATTCAAGAAAACAAGAGGGCATTCTACTATTGGCAAGTGCATGCAGCACACAGCTCAAACTGTAGACCTTTCTAAATGCTATAGTTGCAAAGGAACTTGTCATACGAAGAAAGAATCACATAGCCTTAGTTGTCTTTTGTGTGATGCAATAATATGCTTTATATCATATTTTCAAAGCAACAATGTATTCAAAGACGATTTGGAAGATAAGAAAGCTGCCACGCGTACTAGCGCTTTCTCGGAAAATCAATACCAAAGCCACAAAACATAACCAACCGCTACCTTCACATCTTTATCTTAATTCCAGCTTAAATTGCATGCAAAAATGATATTGCCAAACAAAATAAACTGCTTTTTCAGATACTTCGCCCCCAGAATTAACGTACTAAATCCCTCCCAATTCCATGTATTATACACGTAATACAGTTAAATCCACAATTCTAATCGCTCCCATATGCATTTAATCTTGATGTTCTCGGGTGAAAAAATTGAATAAGGGCGTTTGGTGGTATTATGTGACATTTACCTATACGAGCCATTATTGCGGTGTATACTGTATAACAATATAGGGATTACATGAATAAATCGCAATACAAGAGGAAATTATACAAACACAGCCACTACATCGCTGTTACACAACTTAAATATTGCAACATTTAGCCTGGCGGTTTATTAACGCTTTTGCCGTTAAAATACAAGTTGACATTTAATTGCCAAAATTTTCACTCTACTAAATTTTTAAATTCTTAATTATATCAATAAAAAAATGCACAAGCAAAATTCATTTCTGATAGCGATTACTTTTATTTTATTTTGCACGCAAGTAGCTACAGGCTAAGTTCTCTTTATCTTATATAATTATAAAATTTAACACACCATTTTATATGAAACTTATTCTTGGAATGGACAAATATTGTAATGTACGTGCAAATGGATATGATGCTATGTACGTAATTATGTTTTGATATACATGTTCATGTACATGGTCATGTAGGTTCATTTATGGCCAATTTATGGTCCAGCCACACATGTAAGACGTCATATACATGTAAGCTTATGTCTATCTTCATGGATATCTATGGCGACATGTAGGCGGTCCATTAGTGGCCAATTTCTGACCTAACATACTTTTTTCCACCCGGCAAGAAGTTAGTTTTTAAATCATCAAGCGATATATATATATAACCACACCCACTAACAACAAGAGGGTTCTGTGTTGGAGTCAGTATACCTGCACATGAAATGAGAAAAAGCCCATTTGTCTTAAATCCGTATATAAATAAACTCAGCTTTAGTTGTTGGTGCATCATCTTCCCATCATAAATAATTGTGTTTTTTCCTCTTTCAGATCTTATTACATCCACTATTCCCGTGGGCATAGTATAATCCGTGAATCTGCCAGTTCAGTTCAGCAGGTCTTTGTAATTTCATAATTCTCATGAGATTCGCGTAGTGCTGGGATGATAGAGTCAAAATAGGTAATCAATTGGGAGGCTACGCGGGGAGTCTAAAACCAATAAATGCTCGTATTTTTCGTTTTCTTAGTAATAGTAGTAGATCCGGAAGACCTGGGATGTTTTCGTCTTAAAAAGCTTGTGTTGGTTCTGCCAGTGACGCATACAAGATTCGAAGAACAAGGTATTAGCAGACATAATTTCTTACTTTACCAATTTTATGCTTTGCAAGTTTGCACATTCCCTTAATAAAAGCACTCAACTTTGATAAATGGATAGATAGAAGCTCCCGAATCCATTTAAATAATTGAAAAGTTATACTGTATAAGCAGCACAGTATATCATTATTGAGTTCATCACTTTGCAAACTAAATAAATGAATGATATCCATGTCAACCGTTTCAATTTTTTATTGCAAAAGAAAGCCCTAATAATGTATAGTTATCGTAAAGCTGAACAAACGCCAAATAAAGTCTAATTGTCTATCAAATTAGTCTAATGGCAAATTATATATCTAAATTGTAATTTATCTTAAGACCAGCTTTTATTGGTAATTGTGTACCACTTTTCCAACTGGAATTATTAAGCTTGTATTACATCGTTCCTATTAAGCCCTTAAGAGGTCATGCTTTACTTGCAAAATTAAATGCGAAATTCAATATTCAATGTGTTGTTGTAAAGAGCGTGCCAGTCAGGATATATGTGGTAGACAGTTTTAACTAAAGTTTTTCATTTATATACATGTATGTACACCGGCAATGAACTAATAAGATAGAAATAATTGCTTCCAGTAATGTTTTTTGTTATTTTGTTGTTGGGGAAGAGCCGCAATCAAACCCAATTAAATTTTCTAATTGGCTGATATCTTCATACGAAACGACACAAAATCATTTCAAGGAACAGAAGCCAGAAAAAGATCTCATTTATTATCTCTGTTTTTCACTAGTAATTTAATCCAAATATCTGATGGAGAATATAAGCACTTTGCAGCTTCTTTCAAGTTCAGCACACGTTGTATCAAAACTATATATTAACATTTTGAATGATATAGTGGGAGTATGCACATCCTATTCAAATGCATGGCATAGAAAAGTCTACAAATTGACTGAATAAAGATTTATGCAAGTTTGGACAACTGCAGGACAGTTCACTGTCAGGCGTTTTATTGAATTTATGGCTGAATGCAACAACGAAACGATATTGCTGACTAGTCGTATCAATCAAATTTAAAGATTTAAACCTTTGAACTTGTCGAGAATTGTCATCTTCAAAATTCCATTCAGAACGAATTATCGTCATTAAAGTCATCATAAGTGCAGAAAATAGTGTGCGAAGTCATGAATACTTTTGCGTAAACCGATCCATGCACGATCCCTAGTCAGGTGACACTTATTGCCACAAAGATTCTGTTCTTGTCATTTATTGATTAGCATATCTAGCGTTGCTTTCATTGTGACGGTGTCATTAATCTTCGGATTAAATTAGGCAAATTCGTATAAAACCTTAATTAATCATTTCAAGAAAATATAAAATGTCGCATTTGGTATACAGATGAGTATATGCAGTGTGATCATAAAGCCCTACCCCTTCATTACAAAACTTGAGGTAATTTAAAACTGTAGGTCACAAGTTGTTTTCTGCCTTTTAAATTATAAGCTTCGTGTAAACTAAGTTTTTTACAATTTTTTACTGTGGGTTTGACCATGATCGCCCAGAAAAACCATAACAGGCTTTTAAACGTATTTCACCAAATTGATCATGATAGCACTTTGTCATGTCAGTTCTTAAATTATGTTCGCTCGTATGCGTATTCTTCGAATAAATATCTGCAAAAAATACATAGTCGCATTGTAAGACAAGAGCATTAATTTGTTCAATGTCAACTGCCCCAAATGTATTTCATTTCATCATTTCGTGTCTACCCAACTGAGGCGGAATAAGTAGAAATTGATTTGATGGATTTCGCCCCACGCCCCCTGACGGTAAGGTACTGAGTTGAACTGATATGAACAGCATTCCTTGATTAAATTGAGGGTAAGTTGAATTGCACAAACTCCTGAGATGGCTTGATCGTAATCAAACTCAGTTGTTTAATGCTTTCATTACTTTCCATCAAATAACCAGGTGGGAGCAACTTTTTAAGGCCGGGAATACTATAGTTGATTTAAAAAATCTCATTTCAAAAAAAAACTTATATACGGGCAGGCAATTACTTCAAATCATCTCACCTCAAGTACAAACTTAGCCCATATTTAGGAGGCAGAAACGAATGGTATAATATGGAATGCAAATATGAGACTTAATTCCCATCTCATTTCATGCTTTATTCATAGGTTTAAAACTTTTCCATCCGATAGTGGCAAGAAAATTGTATCTTAGTCTTAATTGCATGGGTTCGAAGACACGGTAGTTAAGTGGGATTCCACAACCTCCTGAGACGTCCATGATGGCAATCAAGCTCATAGATATTCATAATGCAATTTCATCTCATCGGAATGTGAGCTATGGTGACGTTGTGCCCAATGCTATTCATAGATGGCGTTGAGCTGCATGCGTCTGAAACACCATCTACTTTATGGATTTGCGTCACACTTTCGGAGGCTGCATGGATCGGTTGTACTGCTGGTGGCATTGGAAAGTATGTTGGTCTCCCAACGGTTATCTCCCTGTGGGAAGTTCGATATAAAGCTTGGAATTCTCGGATTGCCACAGACAGAAAGCGTGCTCGTGTGGGTATGAACAGTGCAATGACGTTCGGATGAATACCAAAGCTTTCAGTAGTGTTTTCGTGCAAACGGTTTTATGCCCAATAGATGGTGAACCTCATGACAACACCTCGTAAAGGTAAGGCTTTGACCATTTTGCGAATTCCACGCGTGACGATTGTTTTTAGACATTGTTGCCTTTTTGTCGAGCTGCTATTTTCGGGCTATGCCGTGTCACAATTCGAGAAATGCCATTCAACCCGGACCAAACTTAACTGGGATGCACAATGACTTCCTAAAATAGATCCATTCTAGTTCTGGTAGCTACTCTATGTAAACAAATCCTGCTTTAATTGCGGAAAAAAGTAAACCGAAGATAGTGATCTTGGCATTCGCTGCCTAATGATGCTCAACCTGTCCTTGTTTAGACGGTATCTGCATCAACAAATCAAGTGTAATTCTAGAGACGCATGAAAACTCGTCTATAAGTATAGACAAGCTCTAATTCAAATTGCACGCTGGATCATCGTTTAGACAGCTGGAATTTCACGGCACTCAAAATAATACGAGGCCAATCTTCAGTTAAAAATAGTATCTGAACAAAGTTACTTAGTACCGGTATTATAAAAATAATAATAAAAAAATTTATATTGAAAAAAATTATATATCTGGTCAAATTTATATATAACACCCAACATAATTCGATAAGGCAAAAAGGAAATATATCAATCACATCTGAGCAAATCTAACACATACTCAACGCTTCACTTTTGTTTATAAAAAAAATAATTACCTGAAAATCTAACTGAAAATTATCACATTTTTCATTGCAATAAAATACTTTATTGATAATTATTTATATCATCCGAATGACAATGCTATATTAAAGAGAAAGTTGAATCAGTACTAATCTGAAATTCTGATTGTGCTCGCTGTGTTAATGCACGGACTAATTAATTGTAATATAAAGTCAAGAATTACCACGTTTACATGGTTATATTACGTGAATCACTAAAGCTTATTCCTCATGAAGAACTAATTACACTGTCTGCATGTACACAGTGTATGTAAGACTGTTTTACATACCTTAACTCTTCTTAAGATTGGCCTCACCCAAAGTGACTGACTAGAACAAAAGGCAAGTAATGCAAACTAATATTTCTAATGACTTGGTATAAGTCTGCTTGATATAAGGTGATTTAATCTAAAACTTGCATGTGAACAGTTGTCTACAAATTACAAATGTACTATTGCAATAAAATGTTTGACAGTACCATCTTAATAACAATATCTTGAAGCTAAGATTAATGAGAATCAATATCCATAAGCCATTGTCAGTTTTAATGATTCAATTTGTACGAGATTTAATGAACCATAAGACGGAAACCGTATACGTTTATCGACTTTCATGAAATCAAAGCTGGAATTATATCCGGTAATCACAGACTAACCATCATGACATTTGGCATCGATGAAGCATGCAAACCACGAAGCTCTTGAAAATGAGATTTGTGTTCTAAACACGTAATTGCACATGATTGACATGTTCCAATTTAAAGCAGTTTGAGCGCAGAATACAATTAAGATAACGGGATTAGCTTAAACTAAGCCTCGAGCGGTTTCATCATGAGAATATTTTACGTGAGCAATAGATATACCAGAAGCGATCAAATGCATGTACGGTATTTGTATGCAGATTTCCAACTAAAAACTAGATTGCATTTCCCTAATACATGTATTTATAATTTAGCTCTATTCCATTCAATTCAATTCAACTCAGTACCCTACTGTCAGTACCTTTCGGTACTATGTGGTAGGGGGGTCTAGTCCTGCATCCCAAGTTAACATGCCAAGGGTACCCTAATGTTGGGGGCGACACCAATTCTATTTGTCTCTATTTGTCAAATACGCAAGAATGACACCAGTCCTTGCCGTTGGAATTTAGCAGTTACATATTTTTATCGTTTTGTGTTGAATAAATCAAATTAACCTAACCTTATGTCTGATTCAGCTGTCCCT
This sequence comes from Cylindroiulus punctatus, assembly GCA_034695085.1. Taxonomy (NCBI): domain Eukaryota; kingdom Metazoa; phylum Arthropoda; class Diplopoda; order Julida; family Julidae; genus Cylindroiulus; species Cylindroiulus punctatus. The sequence continues at coordinate 14,162 of JAQFYZ010001980.1, forward strand.
AACCGCCAGGCAATCACTGCCAGCATTGGTACGAGCTGTTAGGAAAAGCCCCACTTTCTTGCTTTAACCATGCAGCAGCAGGGCGATAAATAGCTAACTGAAACAGACATATTTCCAACCGTGCATCAGTAAAATCGAATTTCAACGTCTTCTAGAACGCTGCTAAGTCCAATCAGCTATAGCTTGAAAAATTGCTTTCAATTGGAAATTTCTCTTGCGTTTCAAGATCTAAACCTGCCCTAGTTTCGTTTCATCGATAAATACAGCCTTAATTTCACATAATCTTCAGAGTATGTGCCAGCCATAAGAAAGTTACTGCACTGATGGACTTGCTTGTGTGGCAAGCTACTTTCATCAAATTACTGGCGCTTTACAGAAATTTATCAAACCTTGAACGCCGAATTTATAGACCATGTGTAATATACCGGAAACTTGTTTCCAATGTCAACTTAATTTGTAGCCGCAGTATATTACACGATACGTCGCTTATTATTGGCTTACACCATACTTAGCTCTGTAAACATTGAATATTAAATTTGTTTTTATATGCAAATCCATCAGGGAACGTCCAGATTACCAGCAGAGTGAAACATAAGCTAGAATACACTAAGTTTGCGATCAAGTTTTAACGTGCCTTAAAAAGCTACCTTACATCAAGTCACTCCCAAAACAGCACGGACCTTAGGGGGGTTTGGAGTAAGCTAAAACCAGATAAAACATTTTCATCATCTGTGCAGGGTTGAGGTCCAGTTGCACCTGGTTATAGATTTACCACAAAAGCAGGATACAGAATCAAGTGCCAATCGCCAGTTGATCTGCCTGAACTGGTTACATGCATGATATTTTCAGATGGTGACTTGTACTAAACAGCTATACATATGAACGTGGACAAGCTCATTTTTGACAAAAATATATACATGTACGTCACAAAATACAAAAATTGTTTTCACTGCTAAGGAGTTGTTATGTGGGAATCAAAAATTTCTGAAAAGTTGCACCCACGCCTATCTCTAAAATATCATTTCAAAGAGACTTAATTCGAGAATGCTTAAATCTTTGGAACTGCACGAGCCTACATAAATGAGAAATTTTTCATTCATCCTAATTTAAATCCTGTGTGGATGCAGTGTTCAATTGAATTAAAAATATTTGAGCGCATTACGGTTTCTCCTGCTTCCTTGGAATTGCCATTATTGAATTTTACGAACTATCCAACAATCCTTAACATAATAAATGCATTTATTTCTTTTCATCAAATAAGCAGAAGCATCTTTTTATAGGCAGGTAAATTCGCGCATTAGAGTTGTGTCTGTAAGACTTTCATTCCCCTCAATGAAAAATTAAACGATTTTTTACGACACAACTAAGAACGACATAGCATGTAATGCGAATGTGCAGAGACTGGAGATATAAGTTTATTCTTAGTTTCCGACTATTTCCATGATTTATTCATTTATTCATGGCAAGCTTAAAAAAATATTTCGTGTAGTTTTTATCCGATAGGGTAAGAACAACATGAAGGAACTACATGAGGAATAATGCTGAAATGGTTTGTCGATTTAGCCGTGAAATAGTTCGAACGATTTCTAACGATTTTACGAAATTAGAAAGCTCGACGCAATTAATTTCACTCGATTTACGGAAAACACGGTTCAGTTATTAGCACAAATTAGGTCGAATGCATAACAACGCTGGAATTACGCGTCGCATGAGTGCTACTCAATGAATATATAAGTGAAAATCCAGGAAATTGGGATTCTGAGTGTCACTTCTATAGCGTGTCCACCAAGAGATATCTGCATGCGTTGGAAATCGAATGAATCCACTTGAGTGGCGAATTCAAATCGAATTCAAGTCCTTCATGGCCCTGAAGGCTTAGGTTACATGGCCGATATATGGTAATGGGGCGCACTATGGAGAAATGCAAATTTCAGACAATCGATTCAAGCAGATATTGTGGTTCAATAGTTCCATACGCTCTCAATGGCACAGGATAAACGGCAATGCTGGATGGCATACATCTATATGATCCTAAGGATGAGCCTATTATTGAGTAATGGACATTTTCCTTCCAGCGCAGGTGCACAATTGGGCTCAGCCAATGTTGACGACGTAAATAAGTGGCCCAAGAAGCCAAGGATTGCTCAGATTTTCGGCCATAAGCAAAATTCCATAATCCAAGAAACACCTACATGGATTTCAAATGCATCTGCAGAAGAGCACCTTGAGCTACTAACATAAGCCTCACATGAAACATAAGGGTGGCATCTCTGAGTTTTCTGAAACCAGATAGCACAATTTCTTGCTTGGTACAAACTTGCTTGATTTGTGGTGCCTTGAATCAAACCATCCCTTCCGAATTTCAAATCCAATATACTCATGTCGAGTAAAGGTAAGTCAAGTAAAGTTTGCATGTAAACAGTAATATTTAGCAGATCTAATTTCATGGATGTAAAGAAAATATGCCTTTGTCAAGATGTCTGGAGGTATGGAAAATAAGAGGTCCTAAGAGGACCATTCGTTTCTAACATGGACGTGGGCGTAAGGTGTCCGCCAGGTGGCAGCACTGTAGGCTTGCATGAAGTGCATATCCTGCGGCGTAAAAAATTAAGTAGCTCCACACTTGCTCCAACTGTTTATATACCCCGCAGGTAATATGGCGGGCAAGAAATCAATGTTTCTTCATACGTAGCCACATAGCGGATAAATATAGTCAGCCTACGCTATTTCCAGATAATCATAAACTGACTGTGATAAAATATTGAAACAAATGCGTTTCCAGTTGCACAACACCTTCCAGGACGCGGTCGATATGAACATAAAAGTGTTGTATCGAGCGTAATACATCTAGATTACTATATACATCTCTAAAACCTTATCGTCCTAGGCAAAGATGCAATCTCCTCTCTTAATCGTTATCCCAGTGGATTGTGCTAAAATTATTGCTAATGATGTGTACAAACTATTTGTTAAAGTAGGTAAACAAAAGCAGATTGGAGAGGGAATCGATTTTTTCATTCAATAAATAAGACAAGATTCCATGTTAGTCCAGGTGCATCATTAAACATGGCCATACAAATATCTGTATATTTGTTTTGTATATATATATATATGATATATAAATATATTATTGTATTTACATGTAGATAAATAGCACATTATGGCACCTATTATACGTGTAAATCAGGTATTTACTATCAGGTAGATACAAGGTGACCTCACAAAAACGATTTAATTTAGTAGTTGTGACCATTATAAACCCTAGTTACAATTTAATTTCCAAAATACAAGTATTTGCTATTTAACGATATCAAAAAATATTAATATACCAGATTAATTACCGGTAATTTAGGATAGTGATCAAATCTTATTTTTTACTCATGTTTATTGCAGCCAAGTCCTCATTACCTAATTAATATAAGCCAATATCCATAAAATTAACTAATATACCATTTAATCTGAACGTTATTCTAGGATTGGACACAATGACCATTCAGGAACATTAACACCATGTCTGTAAATGTGTGGGCAGATACGAATCTGACATACACATGACACATGTAATGTGACTAAATTTATATAGGGCTATGTAGTGACATATGGGCATATACATTACACTATGTATATTTGCGACCAATTTCTAATTAATCATACATGGAATGCGTAATATAATATGTCCATACATGGCTCAAATTTAATTTCCCAGCTCGTTTAGAAAAGTTAGTACCCGTTATTAACGTTTTAAAAATAACTTATTACAGCTTCTTCAATACTGAAAAGCATACAGATTCATCGTGGAAGTAAACATTTATGGAAAGATCGTGCGCATATCATAACTTCCTTAATAATGGTTACCAGGCGGTTTATAAATACATAAAAATTGCACACCATGTGGGGTACTTACAGTATATGATTGTATTTGAGAGCTTGTAAGTCAATATCAGCGCCAATTTAATTAAATCAGATTGTATCTTCAAAGCAATTAAATTGATGCATTTTCTAAATCTGTTGTTGCCAACCGATTTGGCATTCTTTGTTTTTTTAGGAATATACATCAAAGTAAAAGCCTGCATTACCACCCCAGGATGCACTCTGCTTCGTGGAAGTACATTTTCTCAGATTACTTCTTGGAAACATGAAATGCCAAGCAAATGCCTTCATCTTCTATGATTCTTCTTAGACATCTACATTATTACATGTACATGTATATGCATCCAAAATATGACAAAGGCAGACCAGCAATATGCACAAAATTCGATGAGTTTTCGGTCTGCTTGCCTTCGTAGTAAACAACATGCTGTATGCTGGCATGGCTCAGGTGTCATCATAATCTGAACAATGGATGATGGACACGTGCAAGATGTGCCAGACCATGCCAAATTACTCCACCTGTCAGTCAAGCATGCAGCTAGTGCAATGCATTAAGATTTACATATGTGGACACCCATTATACATTATTTATTCATACTTGCGTGCACAAATTGCTGTTGTCACAAATACTCCGTCAAATCCACTTGTGGGTGGAGGTGCCAAGTACGCCAGTTACTGTAGCACATCCGTTTGGAGAAACCTCAAGTCTGCCAAAGTAATTGGAACATGCATGCTTACTGCAGGTCGTTTATAGGCTTCTTGGAATGATCATGTTTTGACAGGGGTTTCAATGACCGTTGCATTTACTAAGGATTGGCATGGCCAGGCCATACTGTTGGCACTTAATTTGTTGATGTTAATCCACAAATCAGTAATCAATCTTCTAGCAAGCGTATTTGCTATGAAGCTGCTGACGCATTTAATGTACTAGTATAAACCTGAAGTTTCACCCAGACATTTTAGGCCTATGAGTCCAAATCTTACCTTAGGCGACTTTGAATAACTCATCCCAACAGGCAAAGGCAATAAAATGAACACGCGCGAAACTACATGTACATGTAACTCGTGACATGTGCACGTAAACCGCGTTCACTTAAAAATTCGTAAAAACTGGAACAGAAATCGTGAAAAATCCGATCCATATTCAACTAGGCAGCCATCTTGATTGTGCAATTTCTAACTGGTACGAAATGCGACAGGCGTTTTTCGCTCATTATGCAAATGTATGTGCCAATTGCGAGCAGGTCACCTTTGACCTTGCGGTAAAGTGTGGGCGGTCGCAGCAAGTCCGGTTAAACTCAATCGCCAATCAAACAGATGCATCATGCGAAGCAAAGTCAACATTAGAGAGTTTTAGGATATCGTATTTCGGTTTGCACGCACCCGCTATTATCACGTGACAAGGCTAATGCGCCTGC
>JAQFYZ010001981.1:0-19447 GCA_034695085.1 Cylindroiulus punctatus
AAATATGACAAAGTTACACACCTTGTGTCCACCAGCATATTGTTAAATTTGATTTGAGGCTACCAACCTTATCTATTTTTTTAAGAAGATGGACCTATTACCCTACACTTCCTCTAGACTCGGGGGTATGCCAAAGTATGACAGGTGGGGATTCAATTTGAATGCAAAAACATCCCAAATACTTTTAATCATGCATGCACCAATGCTAACCACAAGTAAAATGGTACCAGTAAAATATAGGTTAGGCGGCACCCATCACCCCACCCCTTTTTTGTTTTTTATCTTTCTGATATAGGGTAAAACTGAGACATTTGCATAGGTGTTAATTGGGAAGAGCCCCCTACCGTCCAAAAACCACAAGAAAAAAAAAAGTTAAAAATTGGTAGAAATGTAGTGGACTAATTAAAGCTTTTAGACCCGAGGCATTTCTCTCAGTTTGAAGCTTTAATTTGAGTTAGATTTGCCCAGCCTCCATTCGGAGCCATTTTGGGATGAGGCTGGTGGCGTGTGCTCAGCCTAGGACTTTGCAACTTCATTCATAAAGATGTCATAATTTTCAATTATGAAATCGACGTCCAGCTGCTTGATAATAACGATTAGCTCCGCTCGATTAAGTTGGATCTCCGGTGGGTGAAATTAATGCAAATTGGATTAGAGATGACGGGCACGTATACACTTGCAGCTGGCTTAATTAATGGGCTGCCTACCAAACTGGTTGCTTGAATGGCAGCAGACAGACAGCACTTAAGTGTTTGATGGGCCTGTGGTTCAGGGAATTATTTATCACTGTGTTTACAAGCAAGCTTTAACCCTACTTGAATAAAGCTCCCTTAAGTCAAATATGACGTTTTGAAGCATATCCAAAAGCAGATCCAAAACAATAAGGCACGAATTGCTTAATAGGGAAATCTCACACATTTCCAGTATTGGGTAAAACCAAACATTCATTTATAATTAACATCACCATTGTAATAAAATTGCAGTCGTTTTCCGTCCTCAAATGTGCATCGTTTTCTCGTAATTTGATGTTGATGGGAAAAAGTGGAAATGTCGATTTGAGCATGAAAACGTTTGTTGATGCAAAAACATACATATATGTAAGTACCAAAACTTCATTTTAAACCCATAACAAACGTGAAATTTCCCTATTCGTACTTTCCTGGTGAACATTTGGTCCATTGACATCGCTCAACATATGGATTTCTAATACTTGCACTACATTCGCAACGCTCTTTCCCGAAATGGGCAATGCAGCCACCATTGCGCTTTCAATGGCCGACGCCCCTGGCACCTGGTGGCTGCATTGCCAACCTGGAGAAAACTGGCACATGACATTTGAAATGAAATCCAAATGACAGTGAATGAAATGTGCTAAATATTTACCAATTAAGCGAATCCTACATTATTTTTGAATGTAGCATTTTTGAAGTTGGTGCATTTACGATATAAGGTGACACCGCTGATGATGCTGATGCTGACGCATGTCATATTGACGTCACTTTTAAACTGGGCATGGAATTGAGAAATTGGGTCACAAATGCTTTAATTGAGGTATCTTAAAGTCGGGTACTTATAACATTTCATGCAGAATGCACATTATTGTATGTTTGCAAGGTGCCTGATGGTGTGCTTCTGCATTCGTTATTCTCATCTTCAGTAGAGCATCTTAATCTGGCCATTTTTTCCCCAAACTATTATCTTTCAAGTGTAGTCGTGCACAAGGGCAGCATGTTTCAAAATTTATTTGTGGTTTTAAGATTACTAAAGTGGATTCATGGCGCCAAAATGAAGGGTTTCCTGTGTGCAAACGGATGTTAAGCCTATACTCACTATACTGTATCACGAATGCAACTTTGTGTTACATATGTTAAACTCTATAGCAAAATAAACCCCAGTTTTTTAATTAAATTAAAATATGCTGAAATACCAATCAGTACTCTGGAAAGCCAGAAAAGTTTAAAGGTTAATTTCTTGAGGCACCCTGTAAAATATATGGGTTTTTTAAAGTTACTATATAATTATGAGAACGTATTGACAGTAATGCCATGTGATGGGGGTTTATAAACTCACACCCTTATTACTTAAAATTAATTAAAAAATTGAGCAAAATATAGATTACATGGATTTTTTTATGTTTAAATACCATGATCATTTTACATGACATTTTTGTTATTTTTCCCTATTGTTCGCACTATACACACATGATGTTGGGATATATTTCAGAATATAAAAATGTGAGAGAAAGTATTCTAAAAATATAACGTACAGTAGAACCTGTCTAAACTAATACCTGTCGTTTGGTTTCTGTATTATTAGTTTAGACAGGTTTTCTGTATTAGAAAATGCACTGGAATTCCCAACTCTATATTACATGTTTATATCTGAGGTCATTTCTCATCAAATCTATTGTATATTCACACAATCTTTAAATTAGGTATATATGATGAAATTATATTTTGACTATATTTTTCATATATTTATATGAATTATATCTTTCTTAAATATGTTTCGCTAAATTCAAAAATATTTTAAAGGAATATCATCTTGAATTACAGATTTTTACTTAATGAACAAAAATATTTAATGGTTATTTTATTATACTGTATATGAAAATCTACTTGCATGTCATGTACTATGTTCACATATTCTTTAAAATAATTCCCAGCATCATGTTTGTAAATAGTGTAAGGAAAAGCCGTTAGCCTAACAGGCAATTTATATAATTTATGCAAATCTTGCCAGACGGAAAGTTTTGAAAACACGTCCACATAGTGATGTTAACAAGTTTCAGTTACAAGCACTTTTGCATCGAAATTTATTATTTGCCACTAAGACAATGTCATGGGTCAGCTCATGTTCCATCTTGTATGTGGTGTACCCAATAAGTTTACTGGCATTTAAATACTGATCATGAGCCTAATTTCGAGCACATTTGACCCATAACACGCCCCCGTACAAGATCCTGTTAATAAAACAACAAAAATGTGAATAAATTTCAGGTAAATAAATGGATTCAGGCCTGTTCGCATGTACTTGCTCTTTGCTTGTTTTTTTCAATGTCGATGAAATGAGATCAACACTTGCCCCATAAAATGAGTCTGCATTTTTATTTAGGTGAGATTGTCTTAAGCACATATGCTCAAGTTTGCGCTTGAGGAGCCTGTGCACCCACTTTGGAGATAAAAAATATGAAAAACAAAAATGTGCTCCACAGGAATTTCTTTTTGTTTATTCCGAATTTTGCCCACCATGTTCAGTTACACTTCTGTAAACAAATCCACTGGATTTTTTTCGCAAATATTAACCCTTTTCAAAAAAAAATTCAACCCCATTATGTTGAATTATATTTCGAAATTTTGATATATGAAAAAGTGTTGTAAAAATATACCTGTTAATGTACTGGAATTTCCAATTCTGCAAAACCCCATAATAGATGTGAAATCATATTGCATGCCTTATTTTCATATACCTGCGTTATATCCACACAATATTTCAATTACATACTTGAAGTAAAATTATATAATGAATTATTTCAAAGTATTGAGGATGAAATATAATATCCATCAATATATTTCATGATAGATTCAGAAATATTTTAAGGACATAAGCTGAATTGCTATATTTTGATTACAAGAACAAACATATTTAATTAAATGTAATCTTTTCAGGTCATCCTTTATTTTATAGTCACACAATGTATAAATTGCGTGCATATAGTAAAATTATATCAGGAAATATCGTGGGTGAAATATATTCATCAATATACTTAATGTCGTATTCATAATATTTTAAAGGAAAATAATCTGAGATAACAATTCAATTACGTAAACAAATGCATTTAATTAGATAAAATCTATTCAAGTTATCTGTATTTTATATTCACACGATATTTAAATTGCGTGTATACAGTACGATTATAACTTGAATTGCACCAGAAAATATCGCGGATGAAATATTGTAAAGGAATATTATCTGAGTATTATCTTAATTGCAGGAACAAATATACATGTATGTAATGAAATATAATCTGTTCAGGTTATATGTAAATATATCAGAAAATATATTTGCACAATCTATTTTCACAGATATTTTTAAATACATAATATCTTTACATCATGTGGGTCTGCACCATTTTAGGAGCATCATAGATGGCGCTGATCTCTTGAAATGTGACTCATGTTGTGACATGGCCCAAATTAAAGGGTGTCACAAAAATGCATTTACTATGACGTTTCATTTCTCTTTATCTTCGATATTTTTTCCAAAGTTGTCCTAATCTTACGCAGTATGTAGATGAGCCTGGCCATAAAGTCGAGTGAGAACCCCATTTTTTTTTTACGACTCGCTATTTCCGAAGGAATTTTCAGATATAGGGCATGGCCTGAAAATAGCTTTATCATAGTTGTCATCATCCGGGTCTGTTTAATAAATTTCAGATTTTTTTACGTAACATTGTGCTGTCACTGCGTGCGATTATGTCGTCTCGCTGCTCACCCAGCTACAAATTGTAATTTCTGGGTCTTGATGAAACCATTAGCACCGCATTTGGCTCATATCCATGCCTTCTTATGCAAAACATTGCATATTTACTCGACAGCTACAAAATGCATAACCAGTGACATGACTACGTGTAAAAACAAATATGTTACTTGGCAACTTGCTAGACGCCTTAAATTACGTTGAAGCCACATGCCGCTACAGTGCAGAAAAAGCTACGCAATGTGTCTCGTATACATGGTTATCAAAAAGTCTGTTAATTTCCATGGAAATAACTTGGATGGTGTTGGGCGGGAGGCAATTTTGAGGTTCTAATATAATGGCAAGTCAGGTGTGCTATTTTTAAGGCCCATTGAAAGTGCGTTGTGACTTTGGGGACACCCTGCATAACATTTCCAGAAACAATTTCTCCTTTCCTAATCAACATATGAAAATAATTTTTTTGTAAACATTAACAGGGACTCGCGTTTTTTGGTATGTGCTCTTGACAACGTATGGATGTATTGACCTGTAATTTTGCTTTATGGGCGATAGATGGCAGCACCTGCCATCTGAATGGGAATATAAGACATTTACTGTCGTTGGCAAAATAAAAAATATCTGGAAAAAATCTAAAAACAAAATGTCTTAGCGCAGGAACTTACTATCAATATGAACTTTGAATTAAAACATTGAGTTTCCTTTGAAATTATCATATCTGTCCAAAAATATCAAAATTCAATTACAAAAAATCACTTTCAGTGGGCCTTAACTTAATAAACTTGAACACCCCAACAGAGAAAGTTACTTAGCTTACTGATGGAAGTAGTTATTTGGACCGAAACATGGGTTAAAAAGTTAAAATAGACTAATGTCGGACCAGTGTACTGTAATCGGCCGTTAAGAAAAGCACGTTCGATTAATTCTGACGATGCCCGCCTATCGCGGAACAGGAAGTGCAACGCAGCTAACGGGAGTGTTTAACGGCTGGTTGGAAGTTAATGTCCTCTTCTGCTCGAACACCTAACGAGGACTGGCAGCCTTAAAGAATTCGATTAATCATTAACGTCAACCTGAATTATCTCATAATTAAAGGTGTTTTTTGCACCGTCCACCGTGACAGACTATGATGAACAGGGTTCCTACATGTATATGGACCTGGTGAAATTCAGGAAGTGAACTCACCTCAACTTCCATCGGACGTGTTAATTTTAATCGAGATAACATTACACACCCCTCACGAATTCCATTTCGCTTCAAACACAATTTTCGTAAGCCGAGCATTTCGGGACACCTTGTATAGTTGAAAATAGAGGCACTGAATAGGTTTTGGCTTTTGGGACACCCTGTATAGTTTCTCAAAATATCACGTGACTGGGCAGTGGCAGTGGGGTGCCATGTCTGCAGTCTTGACCAATCACGAAATTTTTTATTGCTTTTTTTGCGGCAGATCTTTTCACCTTCTACGAATCGATAAAAACTAGATCAACGGATAATTTGGACATCGATAATGTATCTGATTTTACGACGGAAAAAAACGTTAGAAAAAAATGACAAAAAGTGTAACTATTTATGATCTAGCTCATTAACACTGACTGAAAACGAAAGCCTCATTGGCCAAGATGGCGTCTAGAAGGCGAAGCCAGCGACACCTGTGGCATTCGAAGATTTTCCATTAAGTGAAAACATTCCAAGAATGCACCCCTAAGTTAATTTATCTTATCTCGAGCAGTGCAACACTCCATCAAAAACAGCAAAAAAAACACTGGAGGAATGTCCACCTAACACTGGAAGCAGTGTTCATTGTCATTTACAGCAAAGTTCATTACCTTTCAACTTCAGCCCATAAATTTTCGTTCAATTTGCATAAAGATGCACGAATATGAAATACATGCAGATTAGCGGAGGAACCATAACTTCCCCCCACATGGAGGTCACCTGTCACCCATCAGATAATCAGAATAATTTTTAACACGTACATGTAGTTGCCATAAAAAGCGTCCAAACATGACAAAATACATGCATTATATACATTGCTTTATAAAATCCCTTGAAACTTTTGAGCATCCTGTAATAAATGTATTCCTCATTGGCAAAAATAATGAACCATAAGCTTCCAACATGATGTGGGGATATATTTGCAAATATAAAAAATGCATTCGACAAAATATACTGATATGTCCGAAAATGCATCTGATAGTCATGAATTGACTTTTGGCATTTTTATTTATATATCTGAAATTATATTTCTGGCCACATTTTCAAATATATTCTGACATACATATTTTTTAAAGATATTATAATATGATGTATATTACGCGAATGATGTTGAATTATCGTCAGATGAAATGTAATATTGAAAAATATGTTTCATGTTGTAATCAAAAATATTTTTCAAATTAATATAATGCTAATATAATTTACTACATCAAAAATATTTTTATTGAAATATAATTGTTAGGTTATTTTCCTTACACACAAGAATACCTCAAAATATAAATTATTTTCAAATATATCTTGCAATATATTCCCTCATCATGTGGGTTTCTCCATGTCCAGTCAACTGTAATTAAAGTGTCCTCAAAGGGGATTGATGATGGACATCTTTACATTTTAGTTCACAGGTTATGGTCAAGCTCAGCCTTGTTTTTTTTGGGTTTTTTTTGCCGCAACCCACTTACATCCTGATCTGTTTCAATGTTATAAATTTGATGAAGATGGACACGTTTATAAGCTGCTCGCCTTAATTAAAAAGGGATAAAAAACTGCTTTTAAATGTGAATTAAATTCAGATTTCGTGTGATTGACTTAACTGGGCCTGCAACGCTACGAGTTAATGGCTTTTGCTTGACCTTGTCTGCACATAAAAAACAATAATAACAATAAGAATGATCTTGAAAATTAGCACCAACACGATTCGCATTTGTCATATTTTTTGAAGCTGACGTGCGAGGTAATTTTCAATATGGCGGATATTTAGAACGTAAAGATTATTTTAATGACGAATGCAGTGTATTATAATGACACGAATACGTTTCTCCCAGATTGGAAGATAAGCATTTCGAGGCTAGGAGTGCCATAAGGTAATAGAAACCTTGAATATAGTTGAAACTATCACTACATTTGATATACTGTATATCACTACATTTGAAGTTATAATTTATTCCAGAAACAGTGACCTGATGTCATCCTGTGTCATAGCCAATTGCATTTGTCATAGAAATAAGAAAAATACATTATCATGCAATATCATGCAAATTTTTATTTTAAATTTCTATTTTAATTTATAATTTATATATAATATTATTTATAAATTATTTATAATGATAAACTGCTTTTTCTTATTTCTATGGCAACTGTAAAAACGTCAAATTTAAGAAAACAGACTGCAGTTTATCATGCAAATAAAAATTATCATGCAAATTTTTATTTTTGATTAAAAACAGTACGAAAATATAAATTTGCATGATATTTGGTAATGATAAATGACAATGACTGCTATTTATCATGTAAATAAAAAGTATCATGCAAATTTCATTTTTGTATTTTTTTAATTAAAAATAAAAATTTCCATGATAATTTTTATTTGCATAATAAATTGCAGTCTTTTTTATAAATTTTCATAAAATTTCATGCTACCAGTTTGACATCACATGTTAGGGACTGACGAAACTTTTGCAACATTTTTAACCCAAACTATGACAAATGGGATAAAATAAATGACGTCATTTGGTCGATTTGTGCTACTTGGCATATTATTTTTTTGCGTTTTTAGTGGTCAGGGTGGTCAGGGAAACTCGTTTCTGGGGGAACTCTGATCTAAGAATGAGCTAGGTGGCGCTGCTGGCGGATATTACACGTAGTTCCCAATCATAAGCTATATATGCACTTGTAATCTTTAGGGTTGGGCAGCAACAAACCTGTACTTTGTTGCAGGAATAATGCCGAATAATAACAGTGCTTGTCAAGGATGAGGCACTGGGGTGGTTTTCAAAGTGACTGAACATTAATATTTGCTTAATAGAGGTGTAGGATAAACGACTTTCGCCAGAGGTCAACGTGGAAGGGAAATCTATACTTGACGAAAAACTGTTTCTGTCATTAATACCGAGTGGTGATGCTGAGCATCATGACTTACGGTATATTTCTGGGTCTAATCACTATAATCACGAATGGGGCGTCACAAATTATGCAAACAAAACTGATGACCCGAAAACAGGGGTCGTCGAACTTGACTGCCGCCTGTGGCCACATTTTCAAGCTCAGTGAAATATTCCATTGACATAATCTGGTTCAGATGTAACCGTTTAAATGGACTGAGGTATTTTTCTGCAATTGCATGTACCTCCCTCTGCCCCTTGGTGAAGTTTGATTTTTGGTGCCATGTAGCGAAATAAACAAAAGTGACTTTTTAGTGACTCGGGTCATCGCCCCCCTGGGTTATGAACCCGGTGCCTAACCCGTTTGAGGTGAAAATGCTCAACATTCCTTCCAGGACGCCAAGAATCAAAGGGTTGAACCTCGAGGAGCTGAGGAAACCGCCAGCGAATGGGGATAGTTAACGTAGTTTACGACCAATTTTATGACCTCCGATGTTGAATATGTGTAATTTAAATACGCCGCTAAAAACTGCTCCAGGGGAATGGCCGTCCGTTAGAAAAACACCTTGAATATGTGAAAACAGAGAGTGAAACCTGTGGGCAATTCACACAGAAAGCTAACAGATTGTGTTCCCTTCAGGTATTTAACTGCACATTTGATGGCAGTTTTATGTCTGGCTAGTCGACCACCTGTCATGTCACAATTTTTTGGCCTATGGAATTTCTCGTCTCCAAAAATGTGCCTTAAAAGTCCTTAGAATTAGCTACTTCTGGTTGGGCTTCCATAAAATTTCAGCAAGTTTAACAAAATGAAATTGAAAATGTGAAAATTAGAAATGTGTTAGAAAACACCCTAATTATCTGGTATTCCTAAAAAGTGATCAAATTGTTTGAAACTTTAGCAAAAGGAAGCACATTTCGAGTAGATGACGTCATTTTGATCCCATTTGACATCATATTTTGTATAACAATAAATGCATAATTTATAAAATGCCATTTGTATAAAAATAAATGCATGATTTGTTAAATGGCATTTATGTGAAAATAAATGCATAAATTCAAAACTGGAAAACGTAAATATTCAAAAATGTCTATTTTCGAATCTGTTTTGTAAGTTTGCTATATTTAGGTTTTGTGAAACGTTATACGGTATAAGATGTTACGAGTGGTCCATCACGTGCAAAAGCAGGACAAAAAAATACGTCATGTTTGGAAATATTTTAAAAGTACTTGATTTGAATAAAATGCTGAAAAATGGCATCCATTTGCGACGTAATGATGTCATGCCGAAAAAGTATCTAAAATAACGTCCAAATGAAGTTTGTTTAGGTCCATGTGCTATTTAAGGTATCCTGTACATGTAAAAGTTAGAAAAGTCAGGGAAATTTGATTCAAGTTAGGTCAGGCACCCCTGTGATGGAAATGTGGCCTAAACACATTTTTAATTTTTAAGACACATTTAAAATGTTATGAATGGCTGTCATCATCTGGTGGTGTGTGAAAACGATGATGAGTTGTGACATATTAGGAATGAGGGCAGGTCTTAAAACCACGATTTTGTGATGACATAATACTTGAACGACATTTTCACGAGCACTATCATCCCTTTAAAACACCCACCAGTATTTTAATACTCGCATTAAGATCATCATCACCATGATGGCGCTAGTTGTTTCCTGTGTTTACTGCGTTGAAAAATTAACGATTTCGTTGACACCAATGTGAGAGTGGGACGATCGTAAATTACGGTCCGGTTACACAAACTGCTGCGCGTTTACATGCACAAATGACCCGGCAGATTTGCTGACATGTTTGCCAACAAACTTTCGCCTTTAGCGCCCTTTCATTTTAACAAAACTGATATCAAATGTCGCCGTCTTTGAGCTTTATCAACAGTTGGGTCTTCAGTTGGCTTTCCTAATTTTCCGATCCTACTCACGTGCCAATCTCTTAATTTTCTTAAGTATGATCAGCACCACCAAGGGGGAAGAAAGTGCAGGAAAAGATGCCTATTGGCAAAAGCGCCGCCGGAAAATCCCTAGTAAATCCGTGCAGTATCTGGCAACACTGGCTGTAGCGCCGCCGCAATTTTCTTAATTATTTAATGCTGCGATATGATTAATCTAATCAGAGCTCTAATCTTAATCTTTTTCTAATTTTCTATATTTTTTTGAAAATTAAGAAAATTAACTCCAAAATTAGACAAAAATAACATGGTGTCATTGGGCTGCCCCTAACCGCAGGCAATCACTGCTAGCCTACGAGGCATAAGGAGAAGCACGTTTTGATAAAAAATTCTCAATATGAAATTTGTTCGGTCATCACTGAGGGGGGTGGGAGGATAATCACTAGTGTGATGACATAATACTTGAACGTCCCCAGACCCACATTCGACATTAAATTTGACAAAATTGGACAAAATCTCAACGCAATTTCAACGTGATTGCTTTTTAAAATTTGTAAGTGTTTGTTATAAACCTATAAACAATTCATTTTCCCTAAACGAAATAACTATTATTACTACAATTATAATGGCTAAACCATAAACAATCTTTATGTACACCCTCTACATTGTTACTCTGGGTGGCATTTAACGGAGGGTGGGACATAAGTAGCGTGCATTTAAAATGTTACAAGTCAGTCTGAAATTGGCGACAAGATAATGACTGGCGTATTCAACATGCAAGTTTTTAATATTACTGTCTAGTCAATTTCTGCATAAGTACATGTCACGTGTCACGTCATGTCGTCGACTGGCGACAGAAATATCAAACATGGAACCGTTGTTGGCGTCTGTGTTGCTTGCAGGGGTCATGGGGTCAACAGAACGACCGTGACCCCCACTCCACCCCCACGTGTATTTCATTTTTTGTTGTTTCTTATACATGTACTGTAAGTGCATTCTTTTAATCGTCGATTAGATGCCACGTCACACGTGGATGTTAAAAATAAGCTGAATTCATACAACATCAATGTCAGTTCCTCCTAAATTTGGACACATGGATTTCATACCTACACCATAATAATACCGTGTTTATCCGAAAATAAGACCTACCCATAAATGAGCCCTGGCAACAGCCTCGTAACATAAGCCCTAATGCAATAAATACACCATGGAAACTGTCATCATTTTTGCACATAAATAAATTTATAAATTGTAATTTTTGTCTAATTTTCTCATAAGACAAAAAATTATAGAAAATTATAGACCAATCATATCGCTGCATTAGAAAATTAGGGCGGAGCTACAGCCAGTGTTGCCAGATACTGCATGCATTTACAGGGGGTTTTCTGGCGGCGCTTTTGCCATTTAAAAATCTTGTCCTGCACTTTCTTCCCCATTGGTGGCGCTGATCATACTTAAGAAAACCATACTTAAAAAAATATAAGAGATTGCATGTGGGTAGGGTCGGAAAATTAGGAGAGCCAACTTAACACCAAAATTAAGCCAAAAATGACAATGTGATTTCACTAGTCTTTCACTAAGAAATCAGCGTTTAAATTTACGTGTATTTTCCTTACATATATTTTACACATTAATCGCATATGTGGCGAATTTCACGAAATTTTAACGTAGCCCATCTTTGCTGGTTCGCCACTTTTCCATGTGTTGAAAAGATTTTTCTCTGCTTATGCAATTTGAGGGATGTTCTTGAAACTTGTTTCGAGCATAACCTGGACAGCCCTATAATTACCCGATTGTTATTGAACCGGGGGGCACGTCAGCGTAAAGTTATTTCAAATTTTCAAAGTTGGAAAAATTCTCGAAACTGTGAATTTGGGCGTTTGGTTGACCTTTTCTTATTTTCGCCTTCCTCGTACAGGGTGACTCCCAAGTACAATGTAGCTAGGGCTTGGGGTACACGTTGTTCTCGCCACGGTGCCAACATGCTAATGGAATGTCGACCATAAAATGCTAAAATGTACACGAGGAAACAATAAAAAAATTCGTTTAAGTGACGACACGGATTTACCGCCATGACCCCGCTAAAACTCGCCACGCCCTCTGTGATAAACCCCGGAACACACCTGGTAGACCCATAGAGGCCACCGTTTAATTTCATTTTGAGCAGACTCGGGTGCACACATTTTCAAATTAGCAAATTCGAAAATGAACGTGCTAGAAATGAGACTCGTTGAACCTGATTCAACGGGTGAAATTGAGATTGATGATCCAGGATGTCCACAGTTAACGCTGTTCACATTTGATCCCACCCTCAGCAGATATTGGCTGATATGCAGGTGTTTATTTTTTATTTAATTTTAAAAGAAATTTCCCTGAAAAATCTAAGATTATTCACGAAATAACTTAGAAAGCATTCTAAATACACAGCCATTTGCAGTGTTATGTACTAATTGGGGGTAGAGGGACTTCGAGTACTTCAATAGGATTTGAAATTAGTATTATTAAGTGTCCACAAATGACGTCATTTTCTGTCCTGCTTCAAAAACGACCGTATGCACCGTATAACTTTCCGCAAAAAATAAATATGGCAAAATTACTAGATTCGAAAATTAGCATTATGCAAGAAATGCATTTTTGAATTTTTGCATTTTTTATTTTTATAAAAAATTACTGATTTACACGTACATTACTAAACGTGGATATGCTGCAAAATAAAATTAAAAACGTTAAATAACGTTTATTTTGCTATCTAGTATCTAGTAAGACTTTACTGTTGTTAGGAAATTTGCACGTCTATGACAAACTTTTATAAATGGCACAAAAATGAAATTAAACTTTCGTTTGTGCTGCGCAAAGTGTATTATTTTATATGAAATTATTTATTTATACGAAAATGTTCAGTCTTCTCAAGCTGAGCTGTTGACCCCTAGGGATTTTGCACACGCGCCTATATTCATTTCCGGACACCTTTTATCTCGCCTAAAAAGCCAGGAAACCTAGATTTGTCTGCTGATTAATCGGACAGTGGCCAGTCTTAATTCTCTTAATTCCCCCGACCACATTCTCCAGACATAACTTTGACATTTTCTGAGTGCAGGTTTCCACTCAGGTTCATTGGCGCCCAAATGTCGAACGAACGCATTTTCTGACATTTGGCTCGTTTTTGCCTGGGAGGGTCAAAGGTCGAAGAGAAGTTTTTTGACATCATTATAAAAAAATGAAATATTAACGCGGTAATGCGCGTTGCACGTCGCGGATAGTGGTGCATTAAAATGTTTTTGACAAAAAACAGGGATTAACCCTTGTAAATTATGAGACGACCTGTAAAAAAAACACATGTGGCAGCTCAGATAATGCATGCATGATCAGGAAGGAAAAGGAAAAACCGCAACTATGCGAGTTACTTGACCACTAAATAAGTCCTTCGAGTCGCAAGAAAAAATCGTCCACTTTTGTGGGTTTTTAAGCAGTATATTTAAAACGGGGACCTCTTTTATTTTTTTGATGTTATCGAACTTCAGGAAGTGGTGAAAGTATCGTCGCCTAGGGGTGGTCAGGGAAATGTGTTAAAAAGCTGGAAAACTGATGTTTAAAATACTAGAAAACTCAGGGAATTTTGTCTAAAAAACTGAAGAGCTCAGGGAAATGTTTAAAAAATTGGAAAAATCAGAGAAATTTGTTTAAAAAACTGAAGAGCTCAGGGAAACGTTTAAAAAATTGAAAACGCGGGGAAATATGTGTTCAAAAAAACTGGAAAACTAAGGGAAATGTTTCCAGAAAACTGGAGAACTCAGGGAAATTTGTTTACAAACTGGAAAGCTCAGGGATATGTTTAAAAAAACTGAAAAACTCAGGAAATTGTTTGATAAAAATCGGGGAAACTCAACTTGAGGTGATAGTCATTAGCATTTACTAGTATGAAACTGAAGCAAGTGCTTTTGTGGAAAAAGTCAAGTATGAAATTATCAATTAAAGAAAAGAAAATTTTCAAATTGACAATTTCGTTATTGATTTCTTCCACAGAAATATTTGCTTGATTTCCATAAATGCTAATGACTATCACCTTGAATTCCCCTGCCTTTTTTCAAAATATTCGTGGGTCAATTTTCCCTGCGTTTTCTGTTATTAGTTGTACATGCATTCAAAATCGCTGTTTTTGTAAACATTTTGTACTGCATTTGTACATTACATTCCGAGGAATGCAGGCCTTCATGACATTGACTCGTCAATTTTTTGCATTTCAGTGGTCAAGGTTGAAAGGTTCGTCCAGTTCACAGCTGTCCACCAGGTGTCACTGGGGCGCATATCGACGCCAGTAATTTTGGAAGTCCAGTACATGTACTGTATCCTGTGCAGCTACAGTATGACATATTCTCCGACCAAGAACCAGTTTGATTCCGAGTTCACTAGGGAGGGGCTGTGCAATTTTCGAGTAAGTTTGCCCTTACATGTGCATAAGATGCATTCATGTCCAGTGTGGATGGGAAACTGGACAATAACATTCCAGAAGAGCAAATAATGGCCGATTGTTGTTGCTCGGTCCCGCATTATTGGCCATTCACTCGGCGTAACGTTACACCTTATTCTTTTATTTTTTATTCCCGATGAATGCAATTTGTATGAAAAGGCAAACGCCAAGAAATGGTCGCATATCCTCGGCGATCGACTGACCTTCGCCGGCTATTCACCAAATAAATGCCGCAAAAACTGGGCCCCTTTCATAAGGGGGCCCAATTCGCCCCCCTTTAATTAGAACGTGGAGGTGAGGTGTTACCCAATCGTGTCTTTTATTATCGAGGGGCTGATACCCGATCGAAAATTATAGGTCGATAATCGCCATGATACGCTTTTCAGCGATCACCTTCCTTTTGTTAATAAAGCTGGCAAAAACAATAGAGGGTGATCATAAACACTCGAACTATTCCCATGCAATCGAAAATCGAGTTAAAAACACCAACAGGGAAACTATTCCAGTCATTTGTTTGGATATTGTCCGGGGTTTCCCCAGACCTCGAAGACCTGGAAAAGTCAGGGAAATTTAACAAATATTTTTACCACAGAAGTCCAGAAACTCAAGATATCAATTGAAGCGAGCAATTCTGTAAAAAATATCAATAATAACAGTCTTAAATTTGAACAAAGTAATCTAAATTTGAAGCTTTTTATTAAAATATGTACTTGCATTAATTGAGAGATAAAGATAAAAAGCAAATAAAAAAAATGTGCAATGGTATAAGACAAAAACTTGTGGTATTATGCCTGACAGGATTACACTAAACCGAGAACTGACCTTTGTAATTGCATTTTTGTGTGGTTAGAAATTGAACTTTCATTTATTGATTCAAATATAGTTTGTTTCAGGAAAAGTCATGGAGATTTAAGAAAATTAATGAAATGTCAGGGAAATGAAAGTCAGGAAATTTAATAGAAATATTCAAGAGAAGTTGTAGTTGAAACACAAATACAATTTTAAATATTGTATATACCTACGGGGATAGCTTGAAAATTATTCTAAATATGTCAGGAAAATTGCTATGAAATTGTCAGGAAGTTTCAGGGAAATCATGACTTAAATTTCAGTGGGAACCCCGACTCAGTTTCTTGTCATGTGTAGTCGAATAAAAATCTTGGATTTTGGGCTCCTTCAAATGTTACAATCAGAAAATTGCAAGGTTGCCAATGCTAAAAGATTTTTATCAAATTCTTGCAACTAATCTGCTTAAGGGTCATCTTTTCATTGCGTTTCATTTTGGACAAGCAAAGGTTCATTTACCTGTAGATAGGTGGAGTTGGTGAATGTGATCCAGCCATGGGGTCAAATGCCAAACACTTTACACTGATGCCCCTTCAATTTACAGTGCTTTTCACCAGAACCCGGGCTAAAGGGGTGCGTGGGCGGCCAGTTTTCACCGAAATTCGGTTGATAACGGATTCACGAAATCCGAAATCGACATTACCCCGTTCGTGGAAAATACAATCGACAGCAATGGCCCACCTGGTCATGATTCGTTTTTGGGCGTGGGCTGCCATTGTCTAAATGTCAAAACCAAGGGTCTTTCAAATTTGTGTGACCCTCATGCACGAATCGCCCATGCATTCGTTGGAACGATAAGAAATTGTGCTAAATAGCCAATTACATTAAAGTTAAAGAATGAGTACAGTGTGCATGGCAAGGGTGGGGGTGTGCCATTTGATGTCATGGAAAAATGCAAAATAGCTTGAATTTGCGTATAATGTTCGTCATTAATTAGCCGGTACGTTAAAAATCTGTGATGAAAACTTATTTCTACAAACCCCACTGGTTGGATTCTGTGAAATCTAACCGATAATCTGCCTAGTTGGATGTACACAAAGTTTAAAACACTGTTAGTTTCAAAGAACCGTTTTGGAGAAAGTTAGAAGAAGTCTTCAAACAAAATTATATAGTTACCAACCAAGTTGTTTATATAGTTTACGTTTAGCATTAAGCTTATGTAGATTGAAGAAGTCTTTAAATAGACGAAACGTCGCATTATAAATTTGAAAAAAATTTGTTGATCGAATTAAGAGTACATTGAATTTTCATTTGAATTTTGTTTTGAAATTGCCTCAATTGCATTTCAGCCTGATTTCACTCAGACAGTGTCGGTGTGACATTTTGCAATTCCACGCGTCAATTTCGCGACGTTCTTTCCCGAAATGGGCCATGCAGCCGCCAGGTGGCGTTGGGCATTGAAGGTGTAATGGCGGCTGCATTGCCCATTTCGAGAAAGAGCGTCGCGAAATTAACGCGTGCAACTTCAAATAAAAAATATGTGGGATATAAAAGTGCCAATTAAGCAATTAGAGCCTTACTTTTTGATTTTTTATACCATTTGTTAGTTCTGATTTTGAGATCGCCCTGTATGCCCTGAATGCCCTCTTCGGGCCAAGTTCACTGGCGTATGTTCCTCGCGCATGTAGGTGACATTATTTAACATGTATCAGAAAATGGCGCCTAATTTGCACCAGGTGCCTAAACGTCGTTAATACACCGTTAAATTTCGTTACTTCTGTTACTTCGCACATGGAGGGCTGTGCAATGAGGGCATTGCATCAGCATCACGCAGCTAGATCCCGCACCAGGGGGCGAAGGGGACACAGTCCATGTTAGGTTGACTTTCGGTCATCATTGTCCTTAATGATGGCGACCTCGAGTTGGACCCACTTCAACTACTGTAATCGCGATGTGGGCCGGGAACCCTCGATCATCGTATAATTTTGGTCCATGAGTACATGGGGCACAATGTCATCATTGTTGATTCAATGATTTTGGGGTTGAAATCCATCATTTGTTATCCAGTTTTGAAACAAGAAAAAATGGAATTGCGCTTCTGTGAATAATCCCCATGTTGTCAGGTTGCTTTCTGATATTAATTATTGATAGGTATAATATTTTCTTGCGAATTACACTGTAGCCTGTGCTTATGCTGGCTTTACACTTTTAATTTCTGCCCAAATACATGTACAGAGGTAATTTTTTCTTCTTATGGAGATTTTTGCCCAAATGTGCCCAAGGTTCACCTTTATCAAAAGAGAAAAATTACCTCC
This sequence comes from Cylindroiulus punctatus, assembly GCA_034695085.1. Taxonomy (NCBI): domain Eukaryota; kingdom Metazoa; phylum Arthropoda; class Diplopoda; order Julida; family Julidae; genus Cylindroiulus; species Cylindroiulus punctatus. The sequence goes on from JAQFYZ010001981.1 coordinate 18,052, forward strand.
ATACGTAGGCAAAAATTAAGTGTAAAGCCAGCATAATTCTGATTTGGGCAATAATTAACACCCTATTTTACGATCGATAGCGCCAGTGTATAATTTTGATCTAATTTCATTATTTTTATGCCTTGATCGAGCTGTCCATCTGATAAACAACATCGTTCTGAAATAATACAAGAGACGATTTAATAGGGAAGAGACCCCTACAGGACTCAGGGTTCAACTTTTTTTTTCTGACAAATTGCTATAACATTGGTGTTCATAAATGGGGCGACTGCCCAGCTGCCAGTGACCGTCAGACGCACTTTTATTGTCCAATTTACCATTATTAAATTAGTTTTTCTGCTTGTAAATGTCCTTTTTTGATGGCTTTCAGGGTTGGGACATTGAAAGCCGAAACCTGGCGTCGTGCTACGATGCATATCATAATTTTCGCCACCCCCACCCCAACCGTTTTCGCCAACTCGTCTAATTTGCATGGCAAAGAAGCGCGACAATGGGACGCTCCGCCAGCAGCGCCCTCAAACAGCGGAGGAAAATAGGGAAGTAACTCGAAATGAGAGTTGTTTATAATGGCCGGGCAAACAATGGCATTTCCGTAAATAGCTCATTGTGGACCAACAACTGTTTGTTCACAGTTTAGCGAGTACGACCAACTTTAAAGAGGAGCTCCTCGGGAATGTCAGGCAACTTTGGCTCGAAAACTAGGAAATGGCAGATGCTGTTAAATAACAACTACTAAAATTTAGTAAGATGCACGGGTACACAGACAATCTTAATGATGAATTTATGGTGCAGTGGACATTCATGTATGATGTCATCATCCTAATGGGGGGTGAGCTATGGCAATCGCAAATCAATAATGCCATGCAACCCCTGGAAAGAAGCTAGTGTTAAATCAAATGTACACAAACTCATTTCTTGTTACTTATGAAATACACAATCACTATTATAATTATTTTTTGCATGTTCTTATTGTCAATTAAGTACCCATATTGCTTTTTGATACCTGCAAATACATGTATGTTTGGCTAAATGTTGTAGTCATTCATCACTAAATGATGATGTCCTTCATGAGTTGGTGCACATTTGATTTATCACAAATGTTTTACCATTTAGAATCTTATAGAATTTATACGTGCTAATTAATACCCTCGGACATTTTACAAACTTTGTCCATCATTTATTTTCTGTTAATTCGCTGAATGTGTGCGAATTATCATTTGAAAACATGCCGTGTGTCTATTCTACGAAAGCTGAGAGCTGTACATCTAGAGTAGAAATATACGAACTGATGGAAACTGAAGGACAGCCAATCGGAGAATTGTCGCTTATCGATTAGGGATTCCTGGTTTTTAGTTGTTGAAAGGAAAATGGCTGACGCCTCGAGCTGAAGCGCCTC
>JAQFYZ010001982.1:0-19437 GCA_034695085.1 Cylindroiulus punctatus
AAATGTGGAGGAAATGTTGGATAGACCATGTTGGAAGAAAATTTGACGATTTGTATGAACGTGTAAACCGGCCTTTAACTTGCGTGTTACACAGTGGCGTAACTCTGTTCTGGGGGTGGTCTGAAAGTTCTGGGTGAATGTGAAAACAAGTATTTTATATTTGTTCTTTATTCTTGTTTTTTTTTTATTCTGTATTTTTTCTTACGTTCCTTTTTACATTGAAATCACATTTTAAATTCGTTGTTCAAATTGATATCTTTGGATACGTCAATCCTCGGGGGGAAGGGGGGGGGGGCGTCCAAGACCCATAGTCAACGCCTATGACGGCAACTTTGGATGTCTTCTAAGCACAGACTAATGGCTTAAGTTTGTGTAAGACTTTAATGGTGACCTTAAGATCGCCGCCATTTGGCCGGTCAGGGTGACCGTTCATGTTTGCCTTGTCTGTACTGATGGATGAGCGTTAAGCAAACGTGTGAGGGAGGGACGGGGCAAAAAGAGAGTAAAAAATGGTAGATGGGGAGAAAATACAATGAAAATTTGCCTGGAAATCTAGACGTGTATATTTAACGTGAGCTTCTGAGACTGTTGATTTGACCCCACATATACCCTCTATTGAATGGATAAATTGTGAAATGGCTGCATTGAATTCCCATCATTCCACATTTTAAGCTTAATGGAAATTTTTGTCTAATCCCAATCCACCCCACACCCCAAGTATTGCAGTTTTTAAATAAGTGGCAATTATGAGTTATGGAGGCTAATCAACGGCATTTCTAGAACCTTTATAACATTGCTAAGTTCGATAAATTCAAGCTTGTGGCGAAAAATTAAACACAGAATGGTTCAAATTCCAGCAGTAAGTATTATTGGGTACCACAGTGAGCATTTTTTTTAGGAAAAAATCCTTTATTTGAAAAAAAGTCCCCATTACAGATGAGGCAATCCTACTAGGAAAATCCTAGGAAAAATCCTACTTGCTTTGCACACTCGCAATAGCGTCAAAGCAACATCAATACGATGCTTCTCTCTATATACATGTACATGTATACAGTACATGTACATGTATCTTCCTTTGGTGTGAACGCACCGTATCAATACACGGTACAGTCGGTAATTATTGGCAAACTAACTGTATTGCTTAAACGTTTGACTTTATAAACGCGTTCTATGGTAATATTAATTTTCCTTTTCAAATGTTTTATGAAGAGGGGAGCTTGAGAGCTTGAGGGGAGCAAAGGAGGTCAATCTTTCCGTATAACCATAACGTTTCTTCGGCCATCCCCTCCTCGGTACGATTCGATACCATGACATACATGTACATGTACATGTAGAAAATGTGGACATTTCTGTATCCAGCGACAGCAAATTTTTCACCTCCAATATACAATGAGAAATCCCGCGTCTATTGAACGTGATAAATACGCGATTCCGCAGGCATCTGGGATATGTTTAATTGATACCATACATTGTATGTGTAAATACATAACTGGCTAGACGAACAGCGCACATTGTCTCGGTGAAAGATGACGGTCACCATCATATAAACCTCATATAATAGGTTTAGGTTTTGTGATTTTATTAATGGTGTCGGATTTACATTTATTCCGAATGCATTTCGGTAAAAGGTAAAGCATAACTTCAGCGTTTTATTTTGCGTTTAGAAAAAGGGATCATTTTGAACGAACGACAGTGTATATCTGATATGTTGTTTGATTTTTTTAAACTGTTAATGACGTCAGGCTTCACTTCTTCACAATTCTTCTTCAAATTTAACCAATTATCATAATAATTCACCTTAATTTATTTAAGCTGGAATCCATGACGTATAATTTCATCTTAAAGGAAACATTAACGATTAAGCCATACTATATAATGAAATTAGACTATAGTAGATGTCTATAAGCTGGCTTGCCTTTCACTCACGTGCAGCATACGGTGCACATTGCATTTCTTTCAAAATCTTGTGCAAATTGTGGAGGGGATAACATTTTATGGATTCCATCTATTGTATCTGACAGCTTGCTACTAATGTTGCGGACTAATTGCATCGCTCATTCCGTTTATGCAAATTTCATTGTGACGGCGGTATCGAAGGCCATGCCCCTTCGCTGGAGCGCCATTGGCTGGCATTTAAGCTTTCCCGTTTGGCCTCTTATTGACTAGAAAGATGGCGTTATTGACTTGACCCTTTCGCCTTGTATTCATCCCTGGCAGTTTGTAACGAGCTTTGATGCGCTAACAAATGCCGTTGTTAAACTCGTTTGACATCAATTCGTTCAAAATTGCCAGGCTTCTAGCTCTAGACCCATGCACTAATGGACTTTTATCAGCGTTGCAATGCTTATTGATTTAAACCAATTAATGTACAGTTTAGAACATACTGAATAATGATAACAGTGACTTTATTCCGGGATAAGAAAAGGTGTCGAAGGGATACATACTGTAGGCATTTATCACTTTCGTCTATCCAAGGAAGGTACTCGTCATAACATTACATCACTGCTTTGGATAATATTGATATACATGTATATACACGTAATATTCATATTCTGAAAATGATGTAAACGTAATGACAATATTTCGATGTCCATATACATATACACTACACTGCAAAATGGCAGTATCTACTCAGAAGGTTTTAACCAATTGCATACATGTAGTACCATGGCCCCCTTGATATAATAAGCCTATGCAGGCACCATTCCTCAATAAAAAGTATGGTAAGTTCTCTCTTCTGAATGTGTGTTTTGACAAGTCCACCTTGTGGGCTTGTTTTCATGGAACACGACCACATGTGGTGGCGCCCTCTAGCGGATTTTCTACGGACAGGGGGCTGCAGTAGACACGTGCACATAGTCTGCCTGGTCAATGGTCATACATGCAAAGCTTTCTAAGATGGTTTATGTGCAGTATATAGGACCCATCTCTGCAATTGCAAAAGGTTTCCTTCGAAGGCCATACATGTTTTGCTGATTGTTGTGCCTTTGTTTTATATTGGACGCGGTGTGCAGGCACCTTCATGTCCAGTATTCAGGACTGTGCAATAATACGCCGCCCCCATCATCTCCTGTTCATTTTCACGATTCAATACGATGGTTCGCATAAATTCAATATGTTCATTGACCAAACAGGAAACACATTGGCTGAAATATTGCGGTTCGGCGACCATTGTGTACCTGTCCGTGTTTGTGAGCCTAGTTTGTTTGTTCTGAGGATCCAGGGCCGAATATTGGCTTTCAACGTCGTTTGAAAAGGTGGTGTTGCGTGCGCTATAATGTCATCCGATTGATGTCTTTTTCGCCACCGTCCTTCAGTGGTACAGTATCTGCCCCTTGACCTCGCCTTGCGGCGTAGCCCAGGGAGATGCGCTGGTGGGCGTATCACGCAGATAGCCACACACCTGTGTGTGCCATATGGGGCAAAAATGACGTGGCAGTCAATGCAACTGGCATACATTTGCTCTTGTTGCAAACAGCATGCACTGCACGTCCATATTGTCGAAAAAATTCATTTCACTTCCTGTTATGAAAAGAAAAGAAAATGAACACGTTGTGGTCATAACGTTTGAACGTAATGCTAATTCAGGATTCCCATTTCTGTAAAGTCAGGAAATTGTCGGACATGTTAGGGAAAGTAAAACTGTTTACTTATACTTTTGAAGCAATTTTTATAAAGAAACAATTTTTTTTTTTGCTGGTTCCAACATTGAAAAATGTTGGGAACATGATGGTACACAGGATGTGATGTAATGCTGGTATATGCTGGTTTGACTTAAAATTACTGGAAAATCAATGTTTCTCTGTGTATCAGCTGTATCACAACTGATAGTCTTTTTAACGCATTTTCATGTTGGAACCTACATGTACATATGGGAATTTGTAGGAACCAACATGGTAGAACCATCATGCTGAAGGAAATTCACTAGGGGTCGCTTGGTCCAATGATGGTCGTTATTGACAGGTAATTCAGTAACGTTTGACCTAGCTGGCGCAATGGTATGGTATGCTAAGTTTAGCCTCGGAAGCCAATTTCACTGCGATGAGATATTGGTTGGTAATAATCTGACACTGGAATAATAATGGACTAAGGGTTTCCCCAGACCTGGAAAAATCATGAAAAAGTCAGGGAAGTTGGAAAGGCTTGAAAAAATCATGAAAAAGTCAGGGAATATTGATTTATTTTTTTTAAAAAGTCAAGAAAATTGAGTATATCACTTGAGTCAAGAATAGTCAGAATAGTAATGAAATTGTAAATTTGGAAAACCTAATCTAAATTTGAAGTTTTTTTTATTAAAATGTGTGCTGTATTGCAGTTCCTTGCTGAAATCTGTGTTCACTTCATGAACAATAAATATAACATTTTCACATTGGTTTGGGATATTTTCGCCTTTTCAATGGCCAGGGAAATTATTTTTTAAAATTGGAAAAATCATGGAAGTTTAAAATTGAATTTCTGGGATACCCTGTAACTGGTTTGTGCACGCTCTTGATGGAGGCACGGACTTGACCACTCCTTTCCATTCTGACAGAATATAATATACGACTTATGAGTGCCAGTTTACCGCTGGTCGACGTAAATCTATGCTTCATCACGTATGGCCGTTAACAAGAAACGTCTACATTACCGGCATGAATTGATGTTGCCGTTTACCATTGTAAACGGCATTTAATCGCGTAAAATATGAAATTATTAACCCTCGGATATAACCTCCACAGCACATCCGTGTTGTCGGGTTTTCCTGTTACATCAGGGTGTCCCAAACATCTAGAAAATTGAAAATGTCATGGACGCGTGCTCTAAGAGAAGGCGAACAAAGTTTTGGGAGGAACCCCGTTGTGATCTGTCAGGTCAAGGTTGATGGTTGAAGCGCTTGACCACCCTTCTATTTATACGTTTCCGCCTATAAGATTTTTTTCATTCATAGAAAAGCCATGCACGAACATTCCTAAATTTTGATGGTTTCATAAACCAGATTGCCTAATAATTAACATGTGCCTGTTACTTGACAGAAATGATGCGTGATGTTGAAGGGGACCCCTTGGACATAGATTGAATTTATCATTTATAATCAATGGCATTACAGTGAATGTAGTGGGATTTGAGATGTTAACTTTGATGAAATGTCTTTTTAAATTGTTATCATCTAGATCTTCGCTGCAGCATTTTAATGACGTGTTATACACAATTTATGTTTTATTGATATGTCACAACAGCTTGTTTTGGCTGGCATATGAAGCGACTCTGTATCTCTAATACCTAATTGCATTTCACCTTCGCTTTAAATCATTTCCTCTGGTTTCCAAACAAGATTTCTGACAACTGGTTTACCACTATCTACCTCGTGTATAGTTTTGCAGCGCACACAGTTACCATGTATTCTCGGTATTTAATCTGGTTGTTTTCGACGATTTCCCATCATGCACTAGACGACTTTTTTAACCACTACCACCCATAATCCATGTTCATCGATGGACGACCTCTTCTCCCATTCTTGAACTTTCTATTCCAATATACATGTACACACATGTATGAGAGTTGCGGAAAATAATGGAAACAGCTAGTATAGGCTACTTGAAATAGTTGATACTTGATGCAGTATTTTTTATACTTTTTTATATTTGTTTTACCTTTAATTCGGCATCAATCCTTATGAAATGAACGTGTTACATTGCAAGACCCATTTATAATTAATTCATTTGCAAAGACATGTTCGAGTTTCGTTAGGTATGCAGTCAGGGTTTCTACTCACCTGCAAAGTCAGGCAAGAAAGTGTAAAACAATCAGCTACAGTTTTTAGAGATTTTAGAGATTAGAAGAAGCAGCTACTGTAGAAAAAATTCAGAAACTACAGTGTGAAATTTTTTCATTCCAAAAGTAATATTTTCAAGTTCAAATGACCAAATGCAATAAACGTTTGGTTTATTCTAATCTTTTTTATTAAATGTACATATGGTTGTTTTCAGATCACCGAGTAATGCACGAGTTACAAAAGTATAAGTTATAGGTCAGGCAAAGTCAGGCAAAAGTTGTGATTATTTTGTAAAATGTCAGGCAAGACTGTTTTGAAAAATCGTTGGCAAGTCTGTATGTCAATGGCATATGTCGCTACCTGTATTCTGAGAATTGGTACCATCGGGTTACTTATCAGCTTCGCTGTCATGCTGTGAATCTGCGCAGCAGTAAAACAAACCTGACTCTTTCCCGACTTTTCCAATTCCGCCATTAGGTCTGTTCGCCGTTTAAAAAATGGCCGGCCATATTTCACTCCTATTTTTGCCCCCATTTCACGTGAGCCCGCCTCGGCGGAATCATCTTCGCAAATTATACGAGCAGATTATAGAAAAGCAAATTAAAAGAGGTTTCCAGTGGCACGCGTGTGACGAAGGGTCATTTCGGGGATATTAAAAGGCAGCGCGATATTGCCATTTTCGCCTCTGGAATTCATATCGGTGTGGCGCGGAGGAATATGACAACTGTTATCGACGGTGGGATCGCACTACCGGACGTGTACCGACACAACACGGGAAGAATTATGGCAGCAAGCACAGGTCACCGTATTAATCTGGCAGAGCGGGGACACAAAGGAGGAATTTATTCCGAGCCGACTGACTTACGGCTGCGGAGACGAACTTAATTTGAAATTGTAATTATTTTATTCATTTAGCGCGTATCTTCGGGTGCCCCACGCGTGGGCGGAATGATAAATGGCCGCGATAAAAACCGACGATGGCAGGAAAGGGCAGTGATGGGTTTGGGCAGCTCGTGAACGACTGCGAATCAGATAGCGGAATGCATTACACTTAGAGCGTGCTGACCACAGCTACGATGTCCAGCAACTGCGGTCCATGCACTTAGTACTTGCACACCTCGCTAATGCTTCCTTCACACCTATCCGTTGCGACTGCGTTGCGCTGGATTTGTACGGAGGCCTAAGGCCGGCTGCAGACGAGCGTTGTTTTACTGTGCGTTAACGCACCGTTGGACGCACGTTGACGCAGCATCCATTATCCAATGCAGACGTGTGGTGTATAAACGAGCGTTTTGCAGACGAATAATTATGGCGCTTCTTCTACCAGCCTTCTTTAATGCAAGTATAAACTAAGGCGCTTTAGTCTATGGTCTTACAGGACGTGCGTTCTAGCAGAACACCCACGTCAAATCAACGACGCTGCGGTACCGCAGTCAGACCGCGGCCGCAGTCCGGCCAACGCACACACGTGTGCATGCGCCCATTGACGATAATGGTTAGGACGAACGCACGTCGAAAAACCGCTGCGTCACGCGTTAAAACACCGCTCTTCTGCAGCCGGCCTGAAACGGTCATTTTTTTGTATGCTGACACATGGGGGAGAGGCGCAAGGCCTTTGCGTTTTCGCTGCGTTAGGGCGTTTCTCCATTGCGTTGCGGCTTGCGTCGTTGTTTTTTGCATGAAAGGCCATAACGCAAGAATAGAAACCTCTTCTAATTTCAGCCAATCCGCAGGTAGAACGCATTGCGCAACCAAACAAGATAGCGGACATTCAGCCAAACAGCAGACGATAGAGCAGATGACGGTCGAGTTATAGCAGATGGCCGTCGTGAGGTTTCTTACGGCGCATTTGCTAAGGAAACACGGGACGACGGACGAGGCATCACACCTTTACGTTTGGGTTGCGTTCTGGCCTTGCGTTCCAGCTGCTATACTTGCGCGCTCCGAACGTCGTCTGCATGTTTATAAGCATGCTAATCCTAACCAGGATAGGCGAGGCTGTCAACACCGTTTCAGGTGTGGGCGTTTCAGGCCTCCGTAGAAATCCAGCGCAACGCAGTCGCAACGGATAGGTGTGAAGGAAGCATAAGGCCGGTTTTACACTGCACGATACGGCAACGATAATCGTCGTCCGACAGGAGTGCACGATATCGTATGAAGTATATGCAATGTTTCGTGTTTGCTCCAAATTGAGCACTAGGTCTTATTTTCGGGGAAACACAGTATAGTCTAGGACATGATTAGTGACCGTGACATCAGCTTTCTTTTGAAACAGTCCGAATGTGTAATTATCGAATTTAGAGCTGCACCTCTTCTCATTCTCGACACTATATTTCTCCAAACAAGAAGCTGTGGTAACGTGCGAGGATTTTAAAACATGAAATTAACGTGTGGGGACAGTCGTCCAGACGTTGGGTAGTCCATTTTAGACGATTCACGCTCATTTCGTGTAAATGAAGCTGCGCTTGTCACTTTGGTATCTCTTCTTGTCGGAATCCCCGCGCTGGACATCCGGGATTTTTTCCCCATCCCCTCCGTGCTGTCTTATCGGTCCACCGATAGGAAATGAGACAAAAATTAATGGAATTGCATTAGAAAGGATTTGTAAAGTCAAGTGAGGACAGGCTTTTATTGGAATCTACGCCGTTTGGGAGGGATTTGCCGGACTTAGCGAAATGGAAATCGGCCAGGACAGAAAAGTCGATGGACAGTGGATCCGTGGGGGGGCGCTGCGGGGGGTGTCGACGTGTAGGGAACGATTGGGCGAGGGATTCGCAACTGCAGGGCATTATTAGTTGTGTATGTGAAATACGAGATTTGTAGATGTGCGGGAACGTTCATGTATTATGTCACCATTATGGTGAAGGGGCTATGGTGAAGCAAATTTCATTTTTTTTTTCAGTATTGATAACTCCTCAACTCCTTAATTCTAAGCAAGTTGTCTCACACTTGATGACCAGGTGATTCAAAAGTCTGGTTGCCATGGGGAAAAGTTGGATTGGGTTCAGGGGGTCACTCTGGAGCTGATAGTATATAAAATTAGGCGTGCTCTCTCTGAAGACAGCAATTCTGTCGACCTTGAGAAGTTTTTCCAAGGTCATTCCATATCTATCTATTAGTATAAAACAATTCAATTACAAACTTGTACAGCAAACTTAGTTTGTATTCGTACGAAACGTATATCAACCTTATTTCACACCACCTTAATTGAAAACAAAAAGGTTCAAGTGATTCCCTATAGCCAATCGATTATCAATAGCTAATCGAATACAGTAGTTGTTTTCAGTCAATAATCCAATCGATTGATCGACAGAAAATAATCGATTAATTAGATGAGAATATACTAATTAATAATCTAACAATCGTTCTGGGGAAAAAATCCATCTACATAATCGATTAATCAATGCATTGAGTGGTAATCGACCAACGCTACAAGATGCTGTGATAATAAGACAGTTTGCCAACTGCCAAACTGACACTGTAAGTCAGTTGGTCTATCAATGCATTATTACAAGGTTTTACAGAGTGTGTGTGGCCTTCTGTGAAAACGTTATGGAAATCGTGCTGTTTGTCTGGAAATTTGTTGTCCATTATCTTCGAAGGGGGTCGTTTAGCACAATGCTGAAGAATGATGATCAAAGTGAAGGGGGGTTTGCTAAATAACGATGTCATGATTTTGTCATCATCACTGTTTTATGAAATTTTTGAGCAAATCATCATTTCTGGTTAATTATATTTAAGTTTTGCAATAAAATTTGCTTATGATTCATAATGATCTGCGTTTTCGCAGGTTATCACTGATTCTCAACACTCAGTTCTCAGTATACATGCGGTGTACATGCAGACTTGCAGTTACACTGTATGTTTTTCTTGCATGCATGTAACCCTGTTTGGTCAAACTTGAATGAAGTCAAGGTAGGTAAAACAGGTTCACACGCATGACTTACTCAGATAAACGCAACCCAAAGTCTGGTGATTCAGGAACAGTAGTGCACATTTAGCCATGGCAATATCAAATTTCGAAGATTGCCACAGTACACGTACTAACTTTCCGAAACCAGTTACAGGGTGCGTCGGAAATTCCTGACCTAAGCCCTCGCCCAACCCCTCACTGCCGACGGAATTAATTGTATTCCGAATGGTGCTAAGCCTAACGCATTAATTAGTTCCCCTTGAAACCTCACGTTAAAATTGATGCGGAATTAAGAGCCACGAGTCACTCGCATATACATGCTTTTGATTACTTCCTGGTGGGGGAGTGCTCGAGCCGCTGACAATCATGCGCGTTTGTGCTACATGTACGTGTTGATGATCCGCCATTTTCTTGCGTGAAATGTTACCGGCCAGTGACGTCACACTCGGGTTTCGACTACGCAATGCTGCGGCCCTGGTCATTATTTCGGGCCTGTCGTGCAAATCGAAGCATGATTAAGTCATTTTGGGTCGAGTCCTTGAAAAATCCCCACCCCCACTGTGGTACCGTGGGGGGGCAGCACTCGACGTGGTACCCCCCGAATGTCCTCGGTCCCGGCCTTCGGATGCGCTTCGAGTCACGTGACCGCGCATCCGGGACTAGCCAGTGCCCATTTTTCGAGGGTACAAAATGGCGTCTGCTTATCGTCAACATCAACTCGACGCGGTTGCTGTTTGACTTTTTTCTACTTTCGGGTATCGTATCCTGCAGGGTTCAAGTGAACCAGGCCAAGGAACTTTGTTTTGTGGCGTTTGCGTTGTTTGTTCTGAGCTGCATGCGTGCGGGGTCGTGATTGGGTGAATTCTTGCGCGATGCAACTGGTCCAGGGAGTTTGGCATGTGGCTATTTACTTTGGCCAAACACGATTATCGCCAACCACCTTTGAAAAAAAAAAAAAAAAAAACACGAAAATTTGAACACTAGAAACAAAGAGGTCCGAGACGCACTTTTGCTCCGATTTTTAAGGTTTGCACAAAAGTTGCACTCGTCATGTCGAGGGGGGTTTGTGACGGAGAAAATCAGTTCGTCTCGTGACTTTGCCATTGTTTGCTTCGAGTACGGAAGCCTAGATAGGCCCCGGAGATACAGGGTCAATGGAGGGGGTCGAGCAGATTTTGCTCGAAAGGTCAAATTTGCTGGACTGGGTCGATCTTCGAGTGGTACTGAAATAAAGTTCCATGGATGTGATTGAAAGATTCCATGAAGCGATTCCACACAGCTGCTCTCACATTGCACGTTTACAAGGGTTGACCTAAGCTTGTGTTGAATCCCTAGCTACCTATACGTGTATAGTGAAATACTACAACAGACTCAAACATACAAACCTCCTCTCCACTTATGGTCTTCAGTTGGCTTTACCAATTTTCCGACCCTCCCCACATCCAATTTCTTAATTTTCTTATGTATGATCAGCGCCACCAAGGGGGAAGAAAGTGTCTAATGAAAAATATGTCTATTGGCAGAAGCGCCGACGGAAAATCCCCTGTAAAGTCATGCAGTATCTGGCAACACTGGATGTAGCTCCGCCCCAATTTTCTTAATTTGTTTAAAAATGTTGCGATATGATTGGTCAATCATGATTGGATTTTCCATTATTTTTTGCCTTGAGCGCAAATTAAGAAAAAATTAACTCCAAAATTGTATAAAAATCAGAAGTGCACCATGGACAGGAAGCATCAGGTTATATTGGTTATACATGTAGGTAATTTTAGGTTATCCAACAGTGGCCCTAAGTTATGATTAAGCAAACCTGTAATTAGTCTGGACATTTTATTGTCGCGGCCGCCCATCATGAGAAATGTCGATAAATTCAATATGGAAGTGCAATTCGCATAAAAATAAATAAATGATATGGAAAGTGTACCAATTTGAATTTTCGAAGAATTCAACTTTGGGCGTTCGATTTTGGACGTTTGCCAACTTCATTATCGACGATATATACGTATGTATATCATTCACCGACAGAATTTACAACAGAATTACAAATATTATGTCATCAGATAATTGCAGGTAACTCTTCGGAATAAGCCAACAATGTTCGGCCACGTTTTTTTTCTACGGAGCCTGTTACGGATACTTTTAGATTAGGTTAGGTCAGGTTAGGTCAGAACTGGCCCCCTGGACACCCTTTTGACCTAACCTAACCTAACCTGACCAAACCTAACCTAATCAAAAACTATCCGTAACAGGCTTCGTAGAAAAAAAGCGTGGCCGCCATTGTTGGCTTATTCCGAAGAGTTACCTAATTGCGATCACCCCCGAAGTTAAACAGTCGCGAATGACTCATGTGGTAAAATATTAGCGGTTATACATGTAATAATTTTTTTATATATATGATGGGCATATGTTGGACTTGACCATAATAATATAAGCTATAGCTGCTGGGGAATATACGTGACGTTTTGGATTGCCCTTGTCCGATTAAGCCAACGATGTTAAAAATTGATTTTTTGTGTTTTTTTTTTATTTTTTTTTTTTGCGTATTGATAATACCGGAGGTCAAAGGCCGTGGAAGCTATCAGGAAATGCTTCCGAATCGGCTCCACCGAGAACTCAAAACAGCCCACTGGTTTTTTTACTGCTGGTGCAAATCGCTATATACTCATGCACGCTCTGTATGCAGCAAACTCGTTTGAAAGCCGTTTGAGGGAGAACGCGTTACCTGCGGTGACCACTCACCTCGCTTCAACAAACGTATCTTCCTGATACGGGTTAATTTTAGCTTACCATAAATTCGGTCGACCTCCGCATTAGCGTAACCGACGTCTTTACCTTTTCTCCGAAAAAACCTCCCCTTCGGTAAATGGCCCCCCGTCGATTTAATGCCGATGATCAAAATAAATCCGAGAAAAGTGGTGTTCACTGCAGCCCCAGAGGGCCGAACGATTAACACCTCAAGTGACAGCCGGTCCACCCTCCAATCTAATTTATTTTCTTCCCTTATCCGAATGAATAATGGAAGTCCTACGACGGACCCGTGCTTGGTTAGGAAGTGCCCGGCGTAGGTGGCTGCGGAGGTATCGTCCTAACCACTTTCCAAAAACAAGCACGCACCCCAATAACGTTGTAACCCGCAAAAATCAAACTTTACATGACCGCAAACGATAACATCCGCGCAAAACGCACATTTTAAACAAGAATGTTGTGATGTTGTTTCTTTAGTTAAAATAATTGTAAAGATACATGTATGTGACTGTGTAAACACAGGGTTGCTACCGATTTTTCAAAACTGACTTTGCCTGTACCAATATAATTTACTGACTTTGTCTGACCTAAAAATTGAACTTTTATAACTCGTATGTTACTCGGTGATCTGAAAACAACTATATTTAAAACAAAATTTTTTTAAAAAAAAAAAACTTTTATTGTATTTGAGTATTTTAACTTGAAAATAGTACTTTTGCAATGAATCTCTAATCTCTAAAATGTCTACAAATTGTAGCTGATTGTGTTACACGTCAGCTTTGCTGGTCAGTGGCAATCCTGTAAACATGTTTGGATAACTTTTGAATTTAATGTTAATGGATATCACCTAAGTCTTTCTCAAGTTTGATGTCCTTAGCAATGCCATTTTTTAATTTATGGGACTGAAATGTTTGGAAGGTAAAATTCAGCCAATTCAACCAATTGTGGGCAATGTGTGGCAGTAACTTCCACTCTTCTAATGCTAATATGACAGAGAACAATATCAAGTTATTTGGTCTCTACATATGACAGTTTTAAAGTTATGACGTGACTCTCATGCCCAAGTCTAACTAGTCATAAACTGTAGATGTTGATTTGAACCCTATTCCACGATATTGTCAATCGTGCCGAAAATATTGGTTACAACGTTATTCGGGTTAGCGCTTCAGCTGCTAATTTAGCGTGAGCAGCGCGAAATGCTCCTTGTAACTGCTCGCTACTGGTGTTAGGTTTTTATTGTTTTTTTGTTGTTGTTGTTTTTCAGCGTCGCTGTTTTTGTCGTAATTTATGAAGGCTTTCGCTTTGATATACTCGCACTGTAAATGCCTCGGAAAATGTAATCAAGACTAAACCAGGTCATTATTACGAGTGGCTTCATCCGTGCATGGCGGGGGGGAAATGTTTCACCGTCGGCCGCGATAATTTATCCACCTTTTTAATTAAGCTCGAACCCGAAAAAAATATATGCTAACCTTAATCCGGAGGCTGTAGAGGTGAATATGTTTGGTGGAATGCACTCTCGTTATCACAAAAAAAAACATGCCAAATTTTGGAAAAAGTGCGATGAATATATGCGTGGACACAGGAATTTTGTGTTGTTCACGAGAAAAGTACGGAGAAGACGTTCCTGTCGAAATTTACTGACGCCAGTAATTGACAATTTCAGCCACACCCTCATCATGATATACAGTTGGACAAAATAGTGAAGCAATAATTACAGATACATGCAGTATTTTTATTAAGTTCGCATTTTACCATGAGAAGAGAATCATTTTTTCTTCAATTGACTTGTTATAAGTTTTGGAATTCTCCACTGAAATTTTCAAGGGTGCGAGACCATAACGTTCTAAGTACCAAAATCCCCAAAATGTGTCGTTTCCTCCCCGCAATAATATATTACGTGACCTGTTTTCTAAATGAAATGGTCCGTGTCTCACATCTGTGCCTATGTTTGCATTATGTGCTAATGTAATGTAATCAGCAAAATATATTTTCAGGGTTCAACTTTTTTCGCCTCATGAATACTATCTGCGTGGCA
Organism: Cylindroiulus punctatus; assembly: GCA_034695085.1. Taxonomy (NCBI): domain Eukaryota; kingdom Metazoa; phylum Arthropoda; class Diplopoda; order Julida; family Julidae; genus Cylindroiulus; species Cylindroiulus punctatus. The sequence continues at coordinate 14,449 of JAQFYZ010001982.1, forward strand.
CTTAAAACGTTATGGTTTGGCACCCTTCATTGATACACACATATTTGAGTTGGCGTTAGCCGTCTTGTACAATTACCTCATTAATGCTCGAAATTTATCAAATCTGGAAATTGTGTTGACCAGCAATGATGTGGTAGTTGCCCTCCCAGGTTTTGAACCATGGATGTGGCTAAATACCAACAAATTTTATTGCCCAGTCTGTTAACGTGTCCGTATTATTCTGTTCAGATCTCGCATTGTATAAGGACATGGGGGCGTTCACTTATTATGCCATCATCTTGGAGGATTTCTTCATATCATTCGCTTCAAAATTAATTCTCTGAGCCAAAATGCCTAGTAACTCAACAAAACAGTGTTGTATACTGTCTAGGCTCACTTGATAGATTTTACTGTGGTGTCGAGAATGTGTCTTGATGACTGTTACATTATCTTCGGTATCGGAGTTCTGGCTTCTTCGGACTTGTTAATGACACGTTGGCTCGTATGGTCTATTCATTTGTTTGGGAAGTTTCAACCCATGCAGGATGACGTCACAGGTAAGCTGTCGTTGGCTGCGCATGTGCTAAACACAGCTGTTTTCCTGTCCAGCATGGGTCAACGTTCGGTTGAAATTCTAGCAAGGCAAAGTGAGTCGTACATGTAGCTCTTTTCATATTGATTAATAGTAATTTCAATATTCTAATATCCGAGTAATGATTTTCCTTCATGTAGCACTCGGTGCACCCTGATCATGCAGGCGGTCAGCAGCTCTTGACCGCCTGGATTTCGGACATCGCTCCTGCTACAGTGGTGGTCAAAACTACACTTACTCGTCGCACTTGTGCCCATATAAGCCATCTGAATTGACAAAGTTGAACAGAATGTTTATTCAACGGTCACTACATGTACTGTATTATGTATACTTCCATGTGTGTACATGGAAGTTCATGTAAATATTTTGAAAAATACTGTGCAGTAGGAATCGTTTATAACGACATTGGTTATAGCGACGAATTGGATATAGAGACCTTATACTGTACATGGATAGTGACGGACATATTGTAAGTTTTGTTTACTTTTTTTGGATGAAATGTTTCGGAGGCCTGGGAAGTGGGATTGACCATGAAGGGAAAGGAGGGCGTATGTACATGTATTCAGTTCACTTCAAAACAAAAATGACGACACAACGAAAATCTTTGACCATTGCAGAGAGGTCAAACTTATTTGGTGTTTGGAGACTGGAGATTCCAGACAGGTCTGCATTAAAGACATTAAAAAGGGAGTATCGGTTATAACGACCGAAATCCGGTGGTCCCTTCGATGTCGTTATAAACGATTCCTTCTGTATACAATCAATTTGAGCTGCTTGATTTTGTCTTTAGTAGAACCACTAAGAGATGGAACTGGGCTGAAAGCGCCGACCAATAGAATCCAATCGCCAGTTTGCGATTGACTAAGTCCAGTATTTCGCATACAGCGCCACTGGTGAGAGGAAGGAGCTCAACAAAAAAAAATACACTGGAGGCGCTTCAGCTCGAGGCGTCAGCCATTTTCCTTTCAACAACTAAAAACCAGGAATCCCTAATCGATAGCGACACCTCTCTGATTGGCTGGCCTTCAGTTCCATCAGTTCGTATTTCTACTATAGTAGATTCGATATTACGGAATGGTTATAAACTGCCAGCACGGTGAAATGTTCTTGCATACAGGATCAGGGGACATTTTTAAGGTTAAAGAAAAGGCGGTGCAGGGCTCTTGTAATGGGGCCCCGATTCACAAGTGCACTAGTCATAAATAGGGTTTGGGCCCGTGGTTTTTGCACCGATTGCGCACCTGATGTTTTAGCACTTTCATTGAATTCCCAGTGCATTCATTCCTTGATTCGACTATAAGCCAAACCCAAGGTCCCAAAATGCTTTCTCGTCGTCCTCATATCGTTACTGCGATGGGACAACGACGCAAGTGCAATATTTGCGCTTTTGTGATCCAAAACACAATAAATTCCCAAAATAAACTATCTTCCAAATGGAACAACCACCTTCTCGGAGGTTATATGGCAGATGAACCGCTGTTCCATTTGCCAGGTTTCAGTTAGATTTCTGTGGAGTGAACATCGTTGCCCTTGCAGACACCATTGGTGAAGACCCATTTGGTGCATTGTGGTCATCGCAGATGAGTAAACAAGGCGTTCCCGTTCATCGAATGATATCCAACTCGTTTCCATGGGACATCGCGTGCACTCCATGTCCTCTGTCTGGACTTGAAAGGCGGCCATCTTCATTATTGGCGTCCACACCGGTCTAGAGTGCATTTGGCGCTCGCGCATTATATACATATATGGATTGCATGTCCGTCTTTGTGCCGCCTAGTGTCAACAATTGGCGAGTCCGTTACAAAGATGGCAACTTGCCTCCTGTGCGCTTTCATTGTTGGGAGGGGCACCTTAATGTACCGGGCATTGAGAAGGGCGAAACAATGGACGCACAGTCGATTTCAACGAATCATTCAATGGGAATTAAGGCAAAATATAGATGTTTGTGGGCCTTTGTTCCGCGTCTTCTCCGCGTTAATGGCGCCTTTTATTGGCGACTGATTCACCCCACTAATCGTTACACTGAACCCCTATCTTTGTCGATAGCCAGGGTGCATTTGCGTGCCTGGATGGTGTGGAGAAATTTGGGAATGTCTGACATTTGAAGATGTAGAGGATTATGATTTTAAAACAGGCGAAGAACGACGAATTGGCACGTGTTGAATAACGCAAAAAATGTTTCTCCATGTTTTATAATTAAATGGAATATATAACCTACTGTACGAGGGTCCCCCATCCTTATTATCAGTAAGACTAGAGGGCATCAAGAACAATTGATGTGGAAAATTGTCAAGTTAAACGTTAGGCACCACTTTTTCAAGGCAAGGGTGGGTAGAATTTGCAACAATTTTCCCACCTCTACGGTTATGGCTGGCTTTCTGCAGAAATTTATTGTCCACTTGAAAACGTTTTCGACAGTGTTTTCCTGATGTGTTTGGGGTATTAGTTTTAGCATGTAAGTGTTGATTACAACCCTAACTTTCCTCCCACTCTGGTGGTGAAATTATTATTATTATTATTATTTTGTCTGCTAGCATTTGTATATTTTATTTGCATATGTCACGGCTACACTAAACGGAAAAAGTACAAAAAATACCTTAAGGGTACAAATGTTTTGAAACTATATACACACCCAATGGGTACATATGTTGATTGCACGTGTACCCTTGACATGTGTTCCTAAGGGTACATATGCAGTCTACATGCACATTTGTCATTTCATCCCTTTGGGTACATATATGATATACATGTATGGGGGGCAAATGTACATTTGTACCCCACACAAACTGTATTTGTACCTTTACGCTTTACAGTGTATCCAACTGAGGGCTCAGTATTGAAAAAAAAAATCCCGTTCAAAATTCTTTAACATGATAATGACTGTTAAGGTTTCCCGAATTTTGTTGAAATTATAATATATTGCAACGTATGATGCCCAATTGTGACGTCACTAACATGTCTGCTTGCCGTTTTCTTGATTTTTAAACATAAAAGTAAGAGAAAACTAGGCACATTTATGGACTTGTATTATTTCGATGGTGATATAATGTGTAAATAAATTATATTTTTGCGTTTTGGGAATTTGAGCAATTTCCCTATTGACTCTTGCATGACAAGCACATAAAAGCATCGGGATTGGCTCCAAAGGTAGCCAAAAGCTAACCTCTTCCTCCTTCCGGAAAACTTACAGCACGATGGCAAGATAATGGCAAGTTGTCAAGTCTTCCATTTTGTACATTTTACAAACCAAAACCGTCAAGAACCGGCCAAAATAGCCGCGCTAAAGGGTAATTCACGTTTGGCTTTGCCATATGTATTGCAGTTGATGCTAAATAGTTGTGATGGCCGCCCGACCACCCCTGGCGGAAATTTATTCGTCCAACACCGATGTACAATGTTTACCCTTGGTGTCGCTGCTGTTTGCATAACCCAGGCATGAGTGCTGCAATTGGCCGGTTTCGCCAGCGTGGCCATTGGCCAAACTCTAGTTCACCTCTGCGGTTTTTGCGAGGGGTGGTGGGGGGTTTAATGTGGACACACGCATTTCTCGGTGCTCGCCACTTTTTGGAAGATGAAAAAAATCCTGGCCAGAAAGCCTCTCCTCAAAGGTAAATTACCTGCGAAAGGGGACAATGAAAACGCCAACTCATTCCTTCTTTTCAATTTCTGATCCGCAAACCGAGACCGTCCATTGCCAGTTGGGTATTAGCATGCCCCTTTTTAGCCAAAGTATTTATTTTGCTTGTCTGAGGTTGACCCCAGCTCGCAATAAATCCGAAGTGAAAAGGAATCTGATGACCAGCGGACACACGTGTATCCCAGCTCTTCTTACTGTAATTGTACTAAGTCTTTGGGTGTGGGACCGCCATGGGAAAATGCTGACATGGCTATTGTTGGAAAAACGTTGTGTCTTTTCGGAATATCGTTGGATTTTAGAAATGCGCCTTCTGTAGCATAAATTTAAAACTGGGCGAGGCAGTACACGGTGGAGGAGCATTTCTTCCTTGTTTATCATCGTACACTTAAAATCCAAATTCATGGTTGTTTCATTGGTTACTGACTATGCGCGAGTGATGGTCAAGTGATCTGTGACCTTGAATTGCATTTTCGTGATCAGGTCATTTCTAACGCCCACGTCATATTAAGTCATAATCGGGCTATGTAAATAGGTAAGGTTGCTCCGTGTGCTAATTTGCACGTCTCGATATTTGAGACGTGCAAATTAGCACAATGAGGGTCAGCCCGTCATAAGCAGAGGTGGCAAAGTACAGGGTGAGGCAAAAACAATCCAGTTATGCAGACTGACCGTAGTCGACGTCATTTTCACCCGGACCACCACCTCTAATGCTTCGTTCACACCTGTCCGTTGCGCCTCCGTTGCGTTAATTTTCTACGGAGGCTTGAAACGACCACACCTG
>JAQFYZ010001983.1:0-19433 GCA_034695085.1 Cylindroiulus punctatus
AATCTATGCAATTTAATTTAATTGTGAAACACAATTTTCATAGTGTCCCAATACTTTTTTTGTCAACTGTACATGTAAGCGAGTTCGTTATAACGAGGTTCGACTGTACAATATGGTCGAAATTTTAGTTATCATAAAGGATTATTTTTCAACAGAATCCTACACTACTTGGAACCAATCCCTGATTATTAGTGGATTGCCTATGGACGAATAAGTCAATTTCTCAACTACATTATTAGGTAAATGCCATTTGGCTCGCTCAGTTCCATTTAGTCAATGATGGGGGCAGCCATGTTTTGACGTCACTAGCAAAAATGGCACCCTCCGTCATCGAATTTTGGAACTCGTCGACTTGTGCGAGCCAAATGGCATTTCCATGATTAGTGAGCTAATTGACTATTCGTCCACAGGTAATCCACTAATAATAAAACTTGTTCTACTGTAGTTATGATTTGGATGGAAAATAAACTCCACTCTTTGGAATCGACATTCTACTGTTGCTAAGCAACAAATAGCTCAGTTGAGTCAGCGCAGGTTAGCACGTGCTAAGCTTTCGCTAGATCGCTGCTGAATTTAGCAACGCAGCTACTGGGTGTCGTGAGCATGTGTCTGCCTTGTTTACTTTGCAAGTGTTAATGCTTTTGGTCTCTACCCGTTCGCTCCAAACCCATCTCACATTTTGCCATTAGGTGAAGCCAGTTTTTATTGCATTTCTCAGGTCATAGGCCTAAGCCTGACAACTTTATGATAATGGTTCAAATTAGCGTCCCATTTGCTCAGCTCCAGTTCCTGTGATCTGTAACAATGGGATGACATGGTGCCGCGCTTTGATTTTCAGAATTTTTTGTTTGCAAATTTTTTTCATGTTTATTTAGAGACCGGGCGCCAGATGATGCGCCATCAGGGGATTAGGTTAATCTTAATACGTCATGATGAGGTGCTAATTTTTCATATCGCTCCATGCTGGTGGGGTCGTGTTTCCCTCTCGTGAAAAAGTTGGACTGATAAACAACTCCATCAAGTGTTGTTATGCGGAAATTGTTATGCAGAAGTTATTGTGCATAAATATTTCTGCACGATACTTCATGCAAAATTAATTCTGCGGGACGTCCCTAAGGTAAATTGAATATTTAAAAAGTCAGGTTTACAGTAAACTGAAGCATTATAATTAATCAGTATGGCGACTAATTTGTTAGACGTCACACCCCAGGTGGTAAAGGTTAATTGACATCAAATTCTTACTTAGCGGATCGATCTTAGATCATGTGGCTTCAGGGCAGCTTGCTTCTCCTCTTGCAATATTTTCTGTGGAATTTTTTCAATCAGAACATTTTCTGCAGAATTCTGCATGAATTTTTCACTGGGATGGGGAATTTCTTTTAAATCTATATGTACGTGCAGGGGGTGGCTATCTTTTAAGTTTACACTTCAGTTTGACTTAATGCAATGACGTCAATGTTACCACAATAAATTCTTCAACCAAAATTGACACCTGATTTCGAAGGTTGCAATCACCCCATCGATATTATCCTTGCTATGGTTTGATCATTGAAACAGAAATCGAAACATAGGCTGTAGATTTGTTGTTGTTGTAAATGGTTCATATTTCATGTTTTTCCACACACAGAAGTTTTGGTTTTCTCTTCTCTAGGGTGTTTCTATACATGTATGGACATTTGGGGTGCGACTTGACCACAGCCCCATCTGCTGAATTTCTCATTTCATCGCTGTCCCTTTGTAGGCATTTTTTTTTTTTTTTTGAAAAATATTCGTGGAAAAAATCGTTTATGGTCTAATTGCGGGGGCAGCTCGGGAGGAATGGTCAGCGAGATTTTAGTCCAATAAAAGGATGATAAAATGCCGACAAACGAACCTGGGTTGGGTCAGCTGGGTCAGCCCACCCGTCATCTGTGATTTATTACTCATTTTATAACCGTGTGATGACCCGCTGAGCCTTAGCTAAAACAATGGACCAGTTTGAAGACATTGAGCTAATTGACGAGGTCCATTACTTGTCACCCTGCTCGGATTCCTAAAATTGGACAATTTATGATGGCGAGATTGCTCAGCAGCATAAACAATACCCAAAGTAAACACACACAGCTGAAAGCAGTTAATTTGAGGTCAAAGGGGGCACAAGATTCGGAACTTTGAAGACCTGGAATTCAGTTGTGCCTCTGTTGACAGTTTTTCTCAAACTGAAAATGCAAACCGAAATCAAAAACCAGAACATTTTGTAAAGGCCTAACCTTTTCCGTTTATACTGACCTTTCTCATCACATGGTCACTTCGTTCTCTTTAATGGCACTTTTTTAATTTTTGGTCATTTTCAACTTATTGACTGCCATTTCCTGCCAACATGGAAAACTTCTAATTACATGTACATGTACTGTATGTAAATTGTCGGGGCAGTTGGAAAAGTCAGGAGAATGGGTTTATTTTGATTTTTTTTAAAAAGTCAGAACAATCCAATCAAGGGATGGCATTTTTTCATGGCAAGTAATTACAGGTGTTTTATCAAATCATGAGGTTTTCTTACGAAAACGTATACTACTGTCTCTCAGGGATTTCTGATCTCGAATTCCTCAGAATTGCCATTTTAGATTTTAGATTTACCGTATTCATACTTCTGAAAAAAAGCCTAAAAGTAATTGTCACAATAATCCAGCCATTCATAATTATAATGAATCCTCATCAAGAAAAGATTTTTTTCCAAAGCCGAAATGTGGCATAGCAAGAAAAATGCTATGTCGGGGTACCCCCAGACTGGGAAAAAACTGAATTTTTAGGGAAAATGGAAAGACCTGGAAATTCAGATTACGTGATTGATAGTCCACATGTCAGGGAAAATGGATTTAATAATGCAGTTTTCAATTGTTAAATAAGGTTAAATAAAAATTTGATGTTTCCTTATAAAAATTTGTTCCATCTCAGCATTTCTTATATTGGCATGTCATATTTTTGCATGTTCCGTGCCAGGGGAATTTGTTTTAAAACTTGGAAAGTCAGGGAAGATAAAAATTTCACCTATGTTGAAGTTCTGCATTGGTATAATGACCAGTAGAATGTGTTTATGGCCCTGGATTTCGTTTTTAGTTTACTCGGCACCATGTTACATTTTGCGAGGACGTTTGTCCTACGTTAAATAAATGTTTAGTTTTGATAAGAATGAAATGTGCAAAGTCTGGAACTTTTTTCTTTTGTTTTTGACAACTCAGTTTGTTGATTCCCGAAATTTCAAATAGCAACATCAAAGTGCATTTTGGATTAAAGTTTTCCCGTGCTCAACCTTGAATCAGTTTACTAATCAGTGGTGTGGACAAGCCATAAGTCTGAATTACTGTTTCATTGGAACATTTTGGTGCCGAAATTCGCAGATTGTCTTTCGTTTATTGTGAATGACATCTCGTCGTGTCTGGCCAAAGAAGTGTTGCTGTTTGGGTAAATTACCAAAGCAACAAATATGATACAACATTAGGGATGGATGGAGTGCATATACACTGTATAGGCTAGATTTAATTTTCTTAACCATTTCCTCTAATACAAGACATACCCAGTCAGTGTTAAATTGACTGACAGTACTGGCGTACTGACAGTAAGTTACCTAAAATTCGGATAATGGTCAGCAATATGGAACATCAGCCCATTAGAATCCCACATGTTAATATTAACAGAATTGGGTAGACATCAGACATCGTTTGGTTGCTGCAAGCAGTTGTTCCCCCCATTTTAACTCGGAACATGGTCAAAGGAATGGCTTGACTATCTTAATCATGTTTGTTGTCATATCTAATGAGTGGGTTATAAATAATAATATGCATTAAGCACTGAAGAGACCCTCATGTCCGCAAAATATTAATTTTTCATTTTTTTTCAGCATACTTGAGTACCCTCTTTGAAGAATCTAAGGAGATTGCCATTCTTCACCTGCTGCAGCATCTTCCACTACTCTGCCCTGGAAACATGGAAGCCAAAGGCCAGTACCTCCAGCTTCTGCCCCAGGTGTTCACCCACTCCATCAAGACCGGATCCTATATGGAAGAGAGCAAGCAACTGCTGTCTTATGCCCTGATGCACCCAGCACTCTCGAAAGACGACCGTGCCCCACTCAGCAGTTGGTTATCTCACCTGGAGAACGTCTGCAACAACAGCCCGAAGACGTCTTCTCTGTCCGAGAGCATACAAGCCTACGGCAACGAACAGACCTACGGAAGCCAGCTTCAGCCACGCGGGGGCAGTCCGCAGTTCTCCGGGAGTCGCTTGGACTGCTGGAAGAACTGCATAACGCCACCCAGCAGCAACGACACCTCGCTGATCTCCCAGCAGCACTTGGGAAACAGCAGTCATAACCTCGTCAACGGATGCAACATGATGGGGGACATGCCACAGCTCCATCCGAAGAACGGCCAGGGGTCTTACTCATTGGCCTCGTCACTGGCTCTGATGCGTGCCAACAACCAAGTGTCTTACTATCTCCAGCAGACCAACGGTGGACTAATGCCGGGGTTCGCAGACAGCCTCAATTCCAATCTGGCTGCATCCCAAAATCAAGGTAGAGTATCAGGAAAATAAACATCGACCTTCAATATTTTTTTCCCTGTTCTTATATCTGAAGAACACTGAATTCACCTCTGAGGGTCGGTTCTTGTCACTTAATGTTGGTTGATGGGTAAACCCGAAAGATCAGGGAAAAATAGAATAATGATTGATGCATGGCAAATTTTTTTTCAGGTAACTCTTTCCAGGCACGGGTCCGTCGCAGCAATAGCCTGACGCCCCCTACCAGCTCCAACACTCAAGGACTGCAAATTGATGACATGCCGCTGTATTGCAAGCAACGGTCCATGTCACTTTCGTCAGAGCATGCCCCGCTTTCACCGCAGAGCAGTCTAGCTTCATCTGGCAGTGGGAGCGAGAGCCACCTGGACGAGCCGAAGAGCAGTTTTAATTCGGAGGGAAGCGGGATGAAAGGTTTGTTTCAGTCTTCTGCAAGAATGAATTTAGTATAATAGCATGGTTAACAGCCACGTTTATTTAGTTTGGCCACTTTGGCAAGCGGACATTGACTGACCCATTAAAAGGTTGCTGCTTCACAGACGAACTGCAATTAAACCCATTTTTTTTACATTTTGCAGATGTGCCGTCCTGGCTTAAAGGCTTGCGCCTGCACAAATATGCCCCCTTGTTTGCCAACATGACATACGAAGATATGATGAACTTGACAGAAGATAAATTGGAGGTAATGACGTTGTTCAACATCAACAGGCAACTGAAAAGATAATGGCTGGCGTCATAACATGCATGTGTCCCGATTTTTATTTGACATGGATGTTTGAATTTGTGTATCTCTAAATACCGAAATGTGTGCGTATGAAAATATTGACATTCTGTTAGCAGCATATTTCTACTTTTTCTTTCGGAAATCAATGCAAACATATCCTATGGTACTTTGTCAAAGTTTACCAGTACACATTTTTGCTTTCAGCGGTTTAAAGCACATACATTTGTATATACAGTTTCTGGCAAACTTTAAATTAAATACATATTGTGAATCACATGGGGCATAGCTACATTGTACATAAATATAGGAGAGACAAAAAAATTGTAAAGAAAATGATTACAATTTTAATATTTAGTGTAAACACTGGTTAGTGCCATTTTTGTGCATCCTCATTGTACGTAATTTTTTATAATGGTAATGTATGTAACTCAGGTAAGAGGACAAAATTTGTTGGCAGCAAGAGAATTGAAAATAATGTTGATCGTCCACATGAATGTTACATTGTGATTTATATATATATACTATTTTATCGTATGAAATCTTTCTATGGGATTATAAACAATAAGAAACAGTGGACATACAGTATCTGTGCTTTTAAATCGTCAAAAAAAAAATTCTTGTCAATTTTAATGGTGTTTTACACCTGTGTGGTAAACTCTTCCTGCCATGTGACTGAACCAGTTTAATGTAGCCAGTTTTAAAGAAATCGTCTATTGACATTGTGTCCATGTCCTTTTTGTTTCAGAATGTGACAGTCGGTGCAAGGCACAAGATAATTCTCAGCATCCAGAAACTAAAGGAAAGGCAGGAAAATCTCCGTGCACTAGAAAAAGTAAACTGATTGTTATGATTTGCTCAACGAATTTTACTCATGGAATCGTGCTCTTAATTGTTGATTGCGTGTTGCTGTAGAACATTATGGAAGGCGGTAGCATCAGGAATGCTTTAAACGAATTGCGATCCATGCTGTCTACACCCATCAAAGCGAACAAGTCTGAAGCAGATTCATCCCAAAATGGTATCTCCTGTGATGGCGATTCAGGCCAAGCCATTGCAGATGGCGACCTATTAGGCCAGTACACTCGAGCAGTTGGGAAAGGTAAGGGAATTTTTCGTGCAGCTGTTTGACATTGTCGTGAGCTGTGTTGATAACTTTCTTTTGTTACTAGTATGCACTCAGCTGTTGGTTTCCAGTCGCCCAGACGATGATAATTTTAGCCAGTTTTTGTTGCTGGTGGACAAATGTGTCTCCCATGAAGTAAGAACCTTGCTGTTCTTTGCCATAAACATTTTGAAGAAACTTGATAACTGAACGTTTTTAATCTTCGTACATAGTGTTTTTCTGACGTTCAGAAAAAGCGGTTTTTATCTTGGCGTCAGCAGGTGCAAAAAATCTGGAACCCTTTACCTCCGAGACGCGGCTCGGATGTTCGACATAACCGAGGGCAAGTCGCCAAAGAATTAATTAATCGCCGATTTAACTCCTTCCATCAACTTTTTATGCCTTGTCTCCTTTTAGGCGATGGAATGGGCATTTAGGCAATGAGAACTGCCTCGGCGGCAATGTTGGAATCATGGATTATGGCACAATAGGGTGCGGTGAGAACGGGATTCCAAACCTCGCTCGCCGTCGCGACTCCGGGCCCTTCATCTTGCAAGGCAACCAACACCCACCAATTTCTCAACCCCAGCGCCATCTGTCCCCAAAACATCCAGAAATCACACCCTTGGAACAGTTTGTTCAGCACCGCGCCAGCATGGGCATGATCCCAGGGCTTTACAATAAGCGACCGAGCTTGCAAGATGTGAGTTTCTTTAACTGTATACCGCTGCCGAGATGATTGACAGGACCTGATTTTCACTTGTCCATCCCACAGATTAAATGCCACGGTTCCCTTACCAGGACCAAGTCCGCACCTGTCAGACCTCAATTCGGTAAACTCTGTAAGTTTCAGTTTCAATCCCGAACGCTGTTCTAGTTGGAAGCAAGAGTGTGATGTGGGGAATGAAATCTAACAGAAATTTGTAACTGATAGTTTTTTTTTGCATTTCGTATTGCAGCGACCGAACTCGACCCAGAGATTAACAACCGCTTGGAGACGCTGTGCCTGAGTGTGACCGAGCATGCCATAGGCAGCCTGGGATAAGTAGCCATCTGCCGTGGCTGAAATACTTCGACGTCATGCGAACACCGAAATAATATCCCGCTATATTTGGAGATGCTGGATTTAGAGGAATCCGAGCGTCGCTAAGGTTGTACATAAATGTAGTTGTACCTGCGCCCAGGTTTTGCGAGGCTGGCCCGGTTTCTCGTTAAAAAAAAGCGTTTCCCCTTCCCAGTATTTTTATTTTCCAATTTTCGATTTTTTAATTGAAATTCCCGTTTTTAGAAGGGCTCGGCAGAGGCTGTTTGCAAACGCCGATTTTAATTTGTGATCGGCGAGGTAGAATTGGGATCGCCGATCTAGCTGAAATTATTTATTTCGTGATTTTTACGGTTCTACTCTGCTCAAAGTGCAAAGTCGTTTTCTTTAGAGAAAAACTTGCCAAGATCTCATACCGTTAAGTTTCAATGGAAGTACAGCCAGAAAACTTTCTCGTTTCCTTTTCTTCAATAGCTGTTAGAGAAAATCCACTTACCAGGCATGTCGAAATTACATATTTTTAGCACTGCGCCAGGTGATTATAAGCAGTGGTAGATGAAAAATTCTGCTAATAATTCATGGGGACACTGTAAAACTTAATATTTTTACGTACTGACTTAACAATTTTTATTTTTAACATGGCTTCAAATTCCTGGCTAAATGCAGGCAACCAGGAATGCCTGGTTATTTATTTAGAATTAATTCTATTAAGAGAAGTCTTAACCGATTTGGGAGATAGCCAGATGATTTGATTTGGCTATCTGAAAGTTGACTATCACGGCGCAGATCTTTTGAGCAACTGTTTTTTCCCTTTTTTCTGTTCGTCAAGTCTCTTTCCATTCATAAAAAAAATACGTTTAAGGAGAAGTTAAATGCCATCCAACATGTGCTGGTGGTGGTTATATGCCTAAGCTATAGATGCCTAAAATCCCCATGCAAGAACGTGAACCTACGAGAAAAGTATCATAGCTTCGTTAACAGAACTTAATTGGAACGCATCTTAAATTTGCGATAAATTGCTTTAATAGCAGAATTGTATTTTTACCTGATAAAATTTGGCGCTCACATCATGCTACTTTCTTGTCGAAGTAATAAATTGTGCCATGTATTTATAAAACAATAAATTTGGCAATGATGCGACAAGAAATGTTGAACTTAGACACTTGAACTGCGTCGTTGTCAAGTTTATTTTTTTTATTAAATAAATGTCGCAACTTACTGCGTCTAAAAGTATGATGTTCGCCTCACTTTACCAGATAAAAGTTGATTTTAATATTATAATTATAGGCGTTTAACCACCTTTACACGTTGGGCGGTGTTGAAATTGTGTTGCAGCCCACGTTTTTATCCAAAATTCGACGAGGATTTAATCATGAATCTTATGTTTTTGGGAGACCGCACAACATGTAATACTCCCGACGCTGAAATGCCAGGCAATGATACGCTGTTTGCAAGTTTAGATTAGGTGATTTTCCCCTTGAGAAACTTAAGATCCGATTCCGCACGAATTACACGTGATGGCTCGTCTCACCAAGCAGTGCTCGAGCGAATATTAAGTGTCCAGCCAAACCTTTTAAAATGGCCGTGAGTGTGAGCAAAGTAGAAAAAGCTGGATTTTCAACCAGCTTCTACAGCTGTAGCTTGGTAGCCCTTCCCCACTCCATTTGCCAACAAGTATGCTTTTATTTCCCAGCCACGAATATTATATACATGTAGAATAATTGTACATTTTTGGAGAGCAGAGTGTTCATACAATGCTACAAATTCTAATTGAGATGTGTAAAAATTTTATTTTTTTTTGCCTTCGTTTATTTTTTGGTTCGTTTTGCACGAGTGTTGCAGAATACACCCCCAGTCTTCAGAGAAATATATATATTTGCAGTGGTCATTACCTGATTTTAAAAGGCAGAAGTGCCTAGCAGCAATAGAAACTGGGGGATTTATCAAGCTTTAATTATTTTAGAGAATTTATTAGAGATTCGGTCGCCAGCTCCCACCAGGCTCGCGGACTCCAGATTTTGGAATGTCTCGCCACCTGGCTCACTGGCACCATATATTGGTAATAATGTTGGTTTTGTTTAAGTTGATTTCAGTCTACTGGGCGTTGAGTTGGGTATCTGGATGCGGAGATTTGCTTTTGAAGCTGCTGGATAATGCTCATTGAAATAGGGCGGATTCCTGTACACATTTTTCGTTGAGATTTTTGCTTGTCCTTACTGGTTAGGGACAGTGAATTTTACCTATTTAGAGGGATTTTATTTTACCAGTATAGGATTCCTGACAATCACAACAGCAACTTTTACTGGACGTGATTGGTCATGTTCGACGCCCTAATGCCCACTTGTGACCTCGAGCTGGGCTGATCATTGCGCCGGAAAAAAAATTTGTGAGGGAACTTATCAGCGACTTCAAATGCAAACTTGTGCATATCCCTGTGCTTTTTTTCTCGATTTTTTGCCTAATTGTGCTTTACACTACAATTTTTAGTTATGTCGAAAATTCTGTAAATGCCTATGTGCAGCAGTGTGCTCTTTGCTTATCAGCTGTCGTTATTAATACCAAGCAGTCAATGTTTCTGTCAAGCTTTTAATTAATGCTCAAATTTCCCGATAATTTCTAATCTTGTTTTCGATTGTTTTGTTTTGCGTTGAACTCTAAATGTAGAGTTAAAGAGCCCGTTGTTGAGTTTTTCAGATAAAGAATTTCTGCATTCAGCGCTTTATTGGTGCTTTTTATGTTCTCCGTGCAACGTTTGGGTTCTGTTCTCACAACTGTAATTGTGAATTGTAACCCAGCAAAAAATGTTCAAATATATTGCAATTATTTGGCCATAAATGTAAAAAAGTGCAATTTATTTGAATATTTTCGGAAATTTTTTTTTCGGAGAATCTGTTCATCAGTTGTTGTGTTTGTCAGCTAGGCTAGGAAGCAGAGCTTTTACTGACTTGTCACTAGCAAACCCTACATTTTAACGTTTTATTTTGCGATTATGCACGTTGGAGATCACATCGCTCAGCTTATGTTTTAACATCATTTTTTCCAAGAATAAATAACTATTTGCTATACATTGGGCGACGATTATTAGTGTGCTATACGTTCATCCAATTCTCTGAGCTTGCATGATCTTTGTTTAGAATGGTTATCGCGTTATATGTCTAGTAGAAGAATTTGTACGTTTTTTTTAGATATCCGAGCATTGTTCATGACGAGAATTCACTAGGGAGATTTTAAAAATTGTCATCACATTTTCAATAGTTTCTCACTCTCCCTAGTAATAACATTACCATTGCTGAAATAAGTTTATAAATCGAGTTTTATGATGCATCTTTTAATTTTTCACATCTGCTAGTTGAATAACATGCAATCATGATTCGTTTCAAAGAATTTCAAATGTTCGCGCCTTTGGGTGTGACGTCTATTTCATGAAGCGCCTTTGCTTAACGAGCAGACGTTATTCAATTGTTTCTTTCTGCAAAGGGGTTTCGGTAGGTCTGTGATTTCAAGCTCATTTTTGGATCTTCTTGGCTAAAACTATAGATGAAAACCGTGTATAAAATTCGTTATACTTCTGAGATCACGCCAAATGAACCACAGGCGAATAGTTAAACAAATGCGTCATCGTGTTGTTTCCATCGCTAGCAACTTGAAGATATAACGTCTACATGGCGGCTTCTAAAGTGACAAGTTTGAGTGGTAAGATCTTGTTGGTAAACATTTGAAGGTTATTTGTCATTGCATGAAATTTGGACAGAGGTTGAATACTTTTCTTGAGGTATTTCATGTTGCATCGCCTAACCCACCCTGGTTCCGATCTCGGTTTTATTTATTATATTATGCTGGTGTGGTTTGTATTTGTCTGTCCAAAAATCAGTCATTTCAGAAACCAGTGTTCTAAATTTTGCATAATTTGCATGCAGATAGCAGCGACAGCAGTGATGATGGAAGATCTCACAAAAAGGGCGGCGATTCGTCAACATTTTACAATTCACGACCTAATCAAAAAATTGGTGAGTGTGCTAATTTAACGTCTGTCTTGTTATGAGTGTTTTGTAACCCTGCCAATTATGCTGTCTATTTCCATGAAAAAGAGGTAAAGACAGAAACCAACGACGATGTTGATTATGATATAGTGGCCAATTATGTTAGGGCGCAAAGCGATTCAGACACTGTCTCGCCGCCGCCGAAGAAACTGAAACTAGAGTCTTCAGCCAGGATAAAAAAGGAAACAAAGACACAGCCGAAGAAATATGAATACAATAACGTGGCCATCAAGCTCATGGTAAAGTGAAACTTACAACGGAAACCCGGTTAACCAGCAACCGATTATCTGACAATACGGATTTCAGTTTATATGGTGGGTTATTTTTTACTTTCGTTCCCAATTAGGAAAAAATGGGCTACAAAGAAGGAATGGGTCTAGGTAAGCATGGTCAAGGGCGGACGGATATTGTGCAGGCGTCTAACCAGCGAGGACGTCGGGGTCTTGGTCGTAAGCTGCAGGGTTTGGAGGCGAGACCTGATCTTGACTGGGATTTTGACGCCGAGGAGGTGAGCCCATTTTTTATCTACATGTAAATAAATTCTTATTTATTGCAATATCTGATGACGTTCGGTTAATAAGTGTGATTGTTTTAGGTTGTAATTGAAGAAAAGGTTGAGTGGTTGCCAAAGTGTCCAGGCGAAACCCCACTTTTAAAAGAAATGCGTGAGTGGATAGTGGAAGGAAAGGCAAGAAAAACTGTTTATAACTCCAAATTATGATAAATTGATTCTGCATGAAGAATGCAGCTTCAGTTATTGTTTCATAAAGTCTATAAATCCGTGTTAATTCAAATAATGAACTTGTATTTTTCTATAGAAAAAAATGGAAATAGCTGATGAGACTGAATTCTGTGATGCAGAGATGTTGAAGGAAATATTGGATGGAAAGGTCAATAACAAGCTTTCTTTGGGTTTAAGTATCTGCACAGCATATTTAAGGATTTTATTTTTCACAGAACATTTTTGACCAATTAGAAGGTGAAGAAATGCGGAAGGCTAGGACGAGGTCAAATCCTTACGAAACTATACGGGGCGTGTTTTTTCTCAACCGTGCTGCCATGAAAATGGCAAATATCGATGCAACTTTTGATTTTATGTTCACGTCGCCCAAAGATGAAAATGGAGTAAGCCATGCGCCATGCCCAGTTTTTGTTAAATGATAGATTGGTGTTAACAAACTCGCTTTTTCATTTCTAAAGAAATCATTGGTTGGTCCCAATGAATTATTGTATTTTGCAGATGTAAGTACTAATTTATTGTGCAATGCCTAAGGTGTTTTTTTGCTTCTTTTACCGATTCATCAATATTTTTTTTTCTTATTTTCAAGGTATGTGCTGGCCCAGGTGGCTTTTCGGAATATGTTTTGTGGCGGAAACATTGGAAGGCCAAAGGATTCGGATTTACGCTACGTGGACCAAATGATTTTAAGTTGGAGAACTTTTTTGCCGGGCCTTGTGAAACATTTGAGCCCTTTTATGGTAATCTTGACTTGTTATTATAAGTATTGAGAAATGTTTAAATTAGTTTTGTTGAAATGCACATTGTTGTCCAAGAATCAAATGTTTTCACATATGATAAATGTTTATTTAGTCGGGTATCTTCCCAACAATTTTTTAACAAACGAAGAATTATTTTCAAATAGTTTGGGTATTGTTGTGCTAATTGGCCTATTAGGAAATCAACTTTTTAAAACCTTTCAGGTGTGAATGGAATCGAGGGCGATGGCGATGTTTTTGTACCGGAAAATCAGCGGGAATTTCGCCGATTTGTATTACAGTCAACCAACGACAAAGGAGTTCATTTCATGATGGCCGATGGTGTACGCTGATAACATTTTACGTTTTTTAAAATATATTGTGAATTATCGTTCAGTGTCGTTTTTCAACTATTTTTATCTTCCAGGGATTTTCTGTGGAGGGTCAAGAAAACCTTCAAGAAATCCTGTCCAAACGACTTTATTTATGCCAGTGTTTGGTGGCGTTATATATTCTTAGACCTGGTCATTATTTCGGTTTTATTGTTATTACTTACGATTTTCACCCGTCCAATACTAACTTTGAGAATTCAAATGGTGCTTATAGGCGGGCACTTCGTTTGTAAACTTTTTGACATATTTACGCCCTTCAGTATTGGACTTATTTATCTCATGTACCACTGCTTCGAACATGTGTGCATCCACAAACCCGTAACCAGCCGACCCGCAAATTCAGAAAGGTACAGTTTTAATATTATGATTATTGTTTTCTTTTGATACTCTGATGCTGCTAATTAGAAGTTATTTTGTAAATATTCTGATTTCCATCAGATATTTGGTATGCAAATGGAGACGACCAAACATCCAGGAAGTCAGCTGTTACTTTTATGAAATTAACTGCCGCTTACAGAAATTACAAAGTGTAATGCAGACCCAAGATATTTTAGAAATTGTCCCCATGGAAAGGATACGTGAAGATGAAGAATTCTGCAATTATATTAGAACGTCTAATGACATGTAAGAGAAATAATTATATGATACTTTTTAAAACTGATAATTATGTCTGTTTTGATAAGTGAATTCTCCGTTTACAGGTTAGGCGAAAGACAGATTTTAAACTTGAAGAAAATTCAGGCTTTTTATCAAAATGCGTGAGTGGTTATGGGAACGAAGAATATGTATTGTAAATAGTTTTATTAACATAATCACACACCAGATTATTTCAGATCTTTGCATGAAAACCGCCAGAGCGAAGTGCGTATTCAGTGTTTGGATTTATGGAAAGTAAGTTTAAAATTGGTTAGTTTTCCGAATCTACTTAGAGTTTCTTGACATCATCTAAGTAAAATTTATATTTGAAGATTCCAGATCAGTTAAGATCGGCTCCAACACGGCCAGATCCAGCTTCCAAATTTCGTGAAATAATGAAGGTTTGAAGATATGATGAGCTTTTTTTGTGGTGGTGTTGTGGTAAAATCTGGAATCTGAACATTTTTTAGGGTGAGACTACGGATTACTGCAGCTATTTAGCCACTAACTTCGATCAGCAACAGATGAATGAAATCAAGAGTTTATACGATTACTACTGCTTAGTTTCGGGAGTCAAAAAGGCAGAAAAAGTCGACCGCATGTTTGTTCTGAGCCTCGGGGTAAGAGTGCACCTCATTTACACTTGAACGCGCCATTTGCGGATTATTCAACTTTAGTTATTATATCTACAGCGATCGCACATTTTCAAGTGGGATGGGACAGCTGGGAGTAAGTGGGGGAAAATGGATATGAAATTAGAGATACCGAAAGGGACTCTGTTTTATGCTGAAGCCATAAACGAATTGCAAGGCGAAGTAAGTTTGTGAATTTTTTTGTGGAAAAATCTATTTTTTCCCAATAAATATTAGCATAAACAAAATCTGTTTTTTGCTAGGGCAAAGGACAACGAAAAACCAAGGCGCTGCATATTGTAGATGCTATCATGCTTGGCGAAGAAGATGTCAGACATCTACCTTATAAAGAAAGGTCGAAAATTTGAGCTATTTTTGGTAGTATTATGGTTTTATCGAATGCTCGCCGCTTATTTCCATTACTTTTTCATTTCAGAATGACTCGAGCTGAAATGTTTGTCCATGCCATATCGAAGCCGAGTCGGACAGACTTCGCTACCATTAGGACAAAGAAAATTTATCGCTTGGACAAAGTTGAAAGCATCTTCGAAAGGTTAGCCTTCCTATGCATCATCAAAAACATTGCATGACACCAAATCGCTTTCTAAATTGGATGTGTTTTTAGCTTCCACTTAAGGCAAGTGAAAGGCGTAGGTCAGATTCCACGGATCTGCTACCAGTGTGATGAATCCAAATTTTATGTCCCACAAGGAATTTTGTTTCTTAAGGTGATTGAAGGTAGATGTAGTTTCTTAATAGTTTTTAAATCTTTTTTTCCATCGCCAATTTCATTTTGCAGCTCTTTTAAGATGTTTCTTTCTTTTTCTAACCAGATCCATGGAGCGCCGTCCTGAGTAAAAAACAACAAAAAATTTACTTTTATAATCAGCGCACCCAGAAGTCAACGTTTGAATTGCAGGCAAATTTTTCATCTCCATTTAAGTAAGACTTAAGTTATGCATCTCTCACAATTGACCCCACAGTTCATATAATCATAAAGAATGTAAAACTTTTGCAGGTCTTCCTTCAGCAAGCGCATCTTATGGTCATGGGACAGTGGTGCCGAATCTTATATGAACGACGATTCCAAGGGCGTAGGGCTGACCAAGAAAGATCTCTTAAGCTTTATTCATGCAAAGAAGGCAGCATAAAAATCTCACTAAGAGCATTGGGACATCATTTTATTAATACTGTACAGTTTTCGGTAATGCAGAAACGTTGTTTAAATGAGATTCAATATGCATCCTAACATATCTTACATTGTACACTTTGAAAACACATTTTCTTGGTGTAAACACACATTTCTTGTGTTTAGACCTTAATGGCAAATGAACCACCGCACGAGCATCCCTGTTCCGCTTGTGGATTGTGCTGTACCCTGAATGACGACCGGATCAACTCGTGACTGTAATCAATCGTCGATCCCTTCAGGTAATCTAGAGATGCCTGATCAACAACAACACGCACGCCCTCTTCTTCAACCACACTAGAGAATTATGGAGAAAGTCAAAATTATATGGGGTGACCCAGTAGACATTCAAACAGAGGCTAATCCAATTGATGTGATCGTACCAATCGTCTCCAGGACTTATTTCCGTATCCACACTGAAAGAATACTGAAATCCAGAACAACCGCCACCGTCCACTGCAATTCTTAGAAACTCGTTTTTATCCAGAATGGCTTGCATTTGCTAGATTGGATGATGTGAAAATAAACGACTTTAACGACAAATTAAAATATTCATAGTCAAATGCAGAGCATTATGCTACATGTATACTTTGATGGAGCTTGGAGTGAGTATAAGGGGAGAAGCCGGCAAAACTGAAGGTGGAGATCTTGCAGCAGAGCAAAACTCCGCCCTACTCATTGTGGTTGACACTAGTGAGTTGGACTGGCCAACAGACCTGGAAAATGTAATTTTGGAGGTAAGCTTTCACTTACAACCTTTATTGCGTGCTACCGTTTACATGTTGTTATTATCATTATAGTTCACAAAGCAAAGAAACTGGCTGGTGGACAAATTCTAAAGGATTGGGACATATTTGACATGGATATAAACTGACAGGACCAGCTACAAGTTTCAAGTAGGACTTTGCTGTCATCAGCAATTTTAACAAACTACTTTTAGTTCAAAGACGTAGTGGGAAATGATGTAATCAACATTGTCTCATGCATTTGAGCATTCCAATCCCTAGTAAGCCTACTTTCCATGGCAACTTATCTCGGATAGTAAACATTCATAAAAGTCCTGCATTTTAACGCACCCTGAATAATCTCTAAAACCATGTGGTCGCCCGCAGTACGATTGCGAGGAATTCGTTATGATTTTTTGTGATTTCAGCGCAAAAAAGTATTTCACGCAAGTGCTGACTCTGTTGGGCGCCGCCATCTTGACTCCGCTTCACTTCCGGTCCATCCGGCTCGTTTCCGGCGGATAGGTGGCGCCGTCCCGCGTCGCTCGACGGAGTTGCGTTCTGGCCAGGAGGAGGCGGCCGTTTTTTGACAAGCATATTCGGTTTTATTTATGCTGTTTGCGGAGGAAAAATCGGGCTGTGCGCGCTGCTCTCGGATGCTTGATTAACCGCGAGGACATCTCCACAGGGCCAAATGTTTACGGGCACGCTGAGCATTAAAATATGCGAAGCAACTGACTTGAAGCCCACCGGTTTCGCCACCAGGCTCCCATCAGTCGTTGGCAAAACCCAGCTCATTGATCCCTATGTTTCCGTCGATGTGGACGAAATCCACATCAATCGGTCCACGTCCAAGCCGAAGACATTTCGCCCGGTTTGGAACGAAAGTTTCACCAGTGAAATCCACGAAGCGAAAAACCTAGGCCTAACCGTGTTCCACGACGCCGCGATCCCACCTGACGAGTTCGTAGCCAACTGCAACCTATCCTTCGAGGAACTCGTCTCCAGGCCGCATTCCGACATTTGGGTGAGTTACGGAAGGGCCTTTTCGCCGCCTGGCGAACCCGTAAAGGGCCCCTGACGCTCGGGATGGGCAGGGGAAGGGACCCCGAGAATGTTCCATAATTTTTTTATTGGCCGCCATAGCGTTCGATTCTCGTGCGGCCCTCAAAATGGCCGCCGCTGCCAGGTTTTTCAGACAGCGCTTTTTGCTCGTTTTATTGCCTTCGTTTGGTTCTGGAACGATGCGATGGGAAGGGAAGGGCCTGGTGGACGATGCTGGGTTTTTGACAGATTTCGGACGGAGGTGGAAATCTGGTCGCTAATCGGGTGATGGAAATCGCCGATTTCGGACTGATAAAACTGGCTGATCAGCCGTAGGCAAGATAAAAAAGGGTTCGATTTCTGCATCAGTCAGATGGAATAGTGTGAAATGGCATCGTGAAAAGTTTCAATTGCGTTTAGTTTTTTTCTGCACGTAGGCTGTCCCAGTGGAACTTCAAAATGGGGTGACTGACAAATTGACATTTTTGTGTAACAGTGTTCATAGCGGTATGTTTATAATAACAGCTCAAATTGCTGACAATGTTGTTCAGAGTCTTTCTGCTTGTGTTTTATCCACCCAGCAGATGCTTCCATCTACGCGCGAATTTGGTTATGAATCGGACTGAGGTGATGTGAAAAGGTGAACCTTGACCACTCCCATTTTTCCCTGCAGTGATCCAGGCTACCTAGGGGCGAAGCGATCTAGCTTTCATGGATGCAAACTGTTGTATTTGATTAAAATGTAGCCTACCGGTCGTGAAAAAGTCATGAAATTTCCATTAGGGTGGTGGAATTTTTGCCTTTGATTGACTGACTGGATATTTTAGTGTACTGTCAATTTCCTCGACCCTTTGATGTACCGATTTGCCACACGTTGTTACCTACCAATTTCCTGTTTTTTGATGTCATCTACGCTGTAACTAGATCGTGTAAGGTTGGCCTGTTATGACCTTCAGGAAATGGCAAGTGTTTGGAAGAATGGTCCAGTGTATCATATTATACCAACTGAATACCATCCAAATACAGTATATTATGTCCGTGTGTTGAAACTCATAGGGGCGTTCAACTATGATACCATCAACTTGAGAGGTGGATGGGGTTGTCAACCAAATGCAGAGTCGTGACTGGAAACTCTGAAAATCACGATTTTGTGTGGACAAACCTTGAACGCCCTGTATTCTAAGAGGAATTGCATATTTTTAATGTCATGGAAAAGTCATTGAAACCTCATGGAATTTACAGTACCAAGTGCAATACCTGTAGACAACCTGTACTATTACCATGACAACCTAATATTTGGTAAAAGTTGTAGGCGAAATTGAATTTGAGTGAGAGCCATACTTTTGGGCTCACATTGAATAAATTGGTTGACTCTTATTTAGCCATCGTTTTTCCAAACACGATATCAGTAAATTGAATGTTGGCCTACAATGTTGCCAGATGAAAAAAGGAACAATTAATTTAGTTTAAATTTCATCATTGCCACAATGCTGAGCTAGATTGAAGTAGAGTGACCAATTGTAAACAAACATAATAATGTGTTATAGATTAGCTCCCATTAAATATTGAATTTATTTTGTGCAGTAGGCCTACAAGAGATGGAGCATTGTTGCGGTGAGATTTATGCAGGATTAAATTAACGTAAGATCCTCTTGGCACTGTATAGTGTTTTAATGAGAAATATGATCCGGTCATTATAATATTCGGGGAATCCCATGCAGTACGATATATAGTCCCCTATATACATGTACAGTTGACAAAAAAAGTATTGGGACACTATGAAAATTGTGTTTCACGATTATATTAAATTGCCTACATTTGTAAACACACCTGTATTGTAATATATACATTACATTGTTTATGTAACAGCAACA
>JAQFYZ010001984.1:0-19425 GCA_034695085.1 Cylindroiulus punctatus
TTTTGCTACTTTGCTGACTTTTTGCATTTTTTTGCAAAAATTTTGCAAAACCAGTTTACTTTTTGCATTTTTTTGCAAAACATTTACAAAACCAGTTTACTTTTTGCAAAATTTTTCGATTTATTAACCATTTTTTTTTCATCTAGTAGGAACTTTTATTTTTTGGTTCATATCTATCTAGTGTAAATTTTCTATTTACAGGGGTTACCCTGGAACCCCACCCTGGATCCGCCACTGTTGACTACACCCCAACCACATGGTATTCAATTACTGATTGTAGGGTGTTGAACGTCAGTATTTGTGACCCTTACACCCCCTAAAATCCATCCAAGATGACCAGGTGGTGACGTCATATGCTATCCAATCAGACTTTGTTTAAAGAAATGTTCCAAATCCCCTCAATATGTTCATTAGTATGTCATCGAGTGTCCATCACATAGGAAAGATTGAGCTCACCAAAAGCATCATGTAAACTTTACATGTTACCAAAAGAAAGGATGTATGGGGACGCCTTCAATATCCTGCATTATAAATCTATGGATAGTCGCTGGTATATACAGGTAATGACATGATTTTGCTTCCTAATATTGGTAATTTGGCAGTGACTTCTCTGACAATGACAAGAAAACAAATGGCGATTTGGACTCATCAATATTCCGCACGCTTCAGGCACGTAGAAATTTTTGTCAAAATCATATGGGTGAACATCAGTTCGGTGATAAATCGTTACCCGTCCAACAGGTAGTCCTATAAATCCACTCTGGCTAGGCCTCATCAGGTAATAATAGTACATAATAGCCCAGGACAGGGACAAGGACGCCAACTCACTTTTACTGATGCAATCGCCTCTGGCGGACACTCCTTCAATCAACAATTTTTTATGGGCATTTTTTTCAAAAAAAAATTCCGTGTAATGAATGGGCAAAGCCTACAAAGGAAGACGTTGCAACCAGGCTTTTCTTTGAAAAATTTTGAAAAGTTTTTAATTTATCCGCCATCAGCCACACCTGCATTCCTGCTAGCTGGAAATTCGCACAAAGATGCAAAAGACAGTCAGCAATGAAAAAAGCAACAGGTTTCATCGATTGCTTCTCAGAAAACGTTATGGATATTTCGTAATAATTACAGGAGGGGACGAAATGTCTCATAACCAGCAAAAATCGTTGGCTAATTCATACCTATGGGTGGTTTATAAAAAGTAAAAAGTCTTAGTCTTCCTGTTGATCTTGCCTGCTTTTCCAAAGTATAGTCGGTTCCTAATGACATTTTAATTTATAATATGTTATTTTAAGTCAATGGACCTGAAACATGCAGTTAATGTACATGCAATTTCATTAGAATTTCACAGCGTTAAATTATCATTTTTGAATTTTTTGAAATAAAATTAATTAAAAATGAAATTAATACTGAATTTCAAACTGTTAATCCGGATGAAACTACATTTACTACATGCTTGAGGTCCTTTTACCTAAGATAACATACATGTACTTATAAATTAAAATGTCATTAGGAACAGACAGTTTTGAACCAGCAGTGCCAAAAAATATGTCAAAACGAAGCATTTCATGATTGATTTTGAATTCTTCAAAAATATGCAAATAATTGAATTTATACGAGTATTCTAGGGTTGAGGTTGAGACAATTGAAAATTGATGCTTCGGAGCGTTTCAATCCAAATATTAATTTCAAACTGTTAATCCTGATGAAATTACATTAACTGCTTCAGGTAAATTAGGTAATTAAAGTATCAATAGGAACAGAATGTTAGGAGCAGAGTTTGATGCAGCTGAGCCATCAAAAGCAAAATTATCAATAAAAATATTACATTTAAATATATTTTTAAACTTTATTTCTATAAACAAATAATTATTTTTGACATCTGCTTTTCAAAACAAATACAAAAGTGTTTTTCAAATTCATTTTTATAATTAAAAAAATATTTCAAAATATAAGCAATGAAGACCACGTTTTGAATATTCTTTGCAATACTTGTACAGCTTATAATAATGTTGCACATCAAACAAGTAAGGCAAACAGAATTCTCAATAAATTTTGATTTATTGATGTTTGTTCAAAACTACTTGTATTCAAACAACAGAACAGACCAGGGGCTTGCCCTGGTCTGAAATGAAAATGTTTGAAAAAACAATTTCGGGTTAAATATTCTTTCTGTAGTAAATATATAGTGATATCAATGTGTAAAAATTATACTAAATGATTAAAATTGTTCAGAGGAGGCAGCACGAATTTCATATTAACTTGTGTGCTAGCACAGGTCACACAGAATAAAACATATTCAAGAATGCAACCATGTACAGAATAAACCATCAAACAGGAAGCAGCATCAATTAATGTACTGCACATCACATACATGTATAAAACAGTATCGACCCAGATTCAGATGGCATCAGACAAAATTGTTCCCAGTATCTCATTCAAAAACCAAATCTTTGTAAATAAAAACTACAACTTCCTGGTGCGCAATTGGTTGTTAATTAAAAATAACTTCAATTTCTTCTTAAGTTTCCTTGTGTGGCTATGCATTGTAGATTTAAGTAAATCATCGATATGCTATGGCTGTGCATTTGCTTACAATTATCATTTTCGATGATAAGAATTGATAATATATGAAGGTTTTCTTAGCACTTTATGGTCTTTCTAAAATAATTATTGAAAATGATAACTTAATCATTATCTTTGTAAGGACATGACTATCTTGAAATAAGATCTAATGAATTTGCTTGAAAATATGATGCCTTGATTAGTTGCTAATACACAGTCATACATTTTTATTCTATTAAGTATGTGTAATATATTCTATGTTGCAAAATTGTAATGTTTCGTTAGAAGGAAAAGATCTTAATTATTATGAAATATTTGGATTATTCAAAACCATGCAGGTTGTCCTGGTCAAATGCTTAAAAACACATTTGACATTTGGTTGAATTGGAGCAATATTCGTAGGACTAAATACAAATAGCTAGTTCATAGAAAAACCATGAATATATTGACATTTACAGGCCATGTTGATATTAAATATCATAAATTTCCATATATTCATAGTTTTTTTCTTGATTATATTTGGCTTTATTGGTTATATTTACATCTTGTAAATTGGTTTTATTTTACCAAATAGGTTCATGGTTGTGCCACCTGATGATATGCCTGCTTAAGCAAGGAATACTTTTTTATTTATATGTTAGTTTTTTCTTAAGCAAGGAATACTTTTTTATTTATATGTTAGTTTTTTTTTTTAATTCTGATGTCGCTCACTGACATCAATTTTGATTTTCGTGCGATTCGCTGCTCGTATCATTTAGTGAAACTTGCTAACTCATGACTCGATTCTCAATATTTATTTTGGTTTTTTGTTGTTGTTGTGGTTTGAGGGCTGTGAAACTAGAGCGATAAGTACAACGGATTATCTCAATCCCTTTCCGGATTACGACCAAACGATTATTGCTTCAAAACGTGTCTTGGCCCGTGTGACCACAGGTGGCGCCCTTGCACTAGGCCAGCTGTGTCAGACACCCTGTATGACACAAAACATTATGAATTTATGCTACATAAAATTGAATTAATTTCCTCCCTACATATAAAAAACAACCTGCTTAACATTAGATGCAGATCGTTATGTCATTCAACATAAAAATTGTTATTCATTTTTATTCATGTAAAATTCATTATAAAAATGTTATTCGATGTGGCATAAGACTAATTTTTCCCTGTACTAAAATTGCTTTTTATTGAGTGCAGAGCGATGTTAGTAAAACTTATCTATTCAATATGGCTGCAAAATTACTCGATGATTATTTGGTACAAATTATTGATTTCGAGCAATAAAATAAATAAAATTCAATTAATTTCCTCTTTGCATTTAAAAACAGTTTGTTTAACATTAGTTTAAGATCGATATGTCAGTCAACAAAAAAATTATTTGTTGTGCTATTCATTGTGTTATTCGTATAAAATTCATTATCAAAGTGTGATTCCATGTGGCATAAAACTAAATCTTTCCCTTACAAAAATTGCTTCTTATTGAGTGCAGAGCTATGTTAGTAAAACTTATCTGTTCAATATGGCTGCTAAATTAATCGATGATTAATTAGCCCAATTTTTGATTTCGAGCAATAACATAAATAAAATTCTGTTTAACAATAGTTTAAGCTCGATATGTCATTCAACATAAAATTTGTTATTCATTGTGTTATTCATGTAAAATTCATTATTTTACATTTTTTTCCTGTATTGAAGTAGCTTCTTATTGGGTGCAGAGCAATGCTACTAAAACTTATCTGTTCAATATAGCTGCTAAATTAATCTATGGTTAATTAGCACAAATTATTGATTTCGAGCAATAAAATAAATAAAATTCTGTTTAACAATAGTTTAAGCTCGATATGTCATTCAACATAAAAATTGTTATTCATTGTGTTATTCATGTAAAATTTATTATTTTACATTATTTCCCTGTATTGAAGTAGCTTTTTATTGGGTGCAGAGCAATGCTACTAAAACTTATCTGTTCAATATGCTTGTAATTTACTCAATGATTAACTGGCACAAGTTATTGATTTCGATCAGGTTAGTCAGGTCAGGTAATAAGCTGTTTTTGTTTCAAATAATTTGGGGTTAGTTGATAAGTCGTGGGCGTTTTACCCTTTGCACCAAAAATCGATTTTCGTAAGCAATGTTTACCAAAACACTGCAATTCGAAAAGACTTTTATTATTTTCTGCAGACATAAATAACGAGTTATCATTGATGCACAGCTATTTGCGCTTTAACCCTTTGTTCCCCAGACGAAAATTTGACCTAAATGCCAGATTCCGTTTGGTGTCTTACCGACTTGGGATGACTGGTTAAGGCCAGTGACCCCACTGGGCCAATTGGGGACTCTTCTTCAAGTAGCTTCCCAATTTCAGCAGTTTTTTATTATTACGAACAGTTCACGCTTGGTCGCCAATTTCTTGCCTGAAATCGGTCACTTTAACCGCTCGTTAAATGAGAAATCGGGTGCGGTTCGTGAAACGCATTGTGCAGAAATTAGCAGCTATACGTGCCATCTGACGCCATATTTTTTCAAAAAATTGTGCCCATAAAAAGCGTAATTAATTCGCCCAAATCGGAAAAAAATATGCACGCAATTACCCAATTCGTGGGCTTGAAGTAAACGATCTCACCACCTGTTAGCTAAAAACAAATATTAAAGTCAAATTTGCTGCACTTTAGATATGGATTAAGGAATCTGAAACCACAATTTGCATTATGGGAGCAAAGGCCGTGTCAGAAAGAGTGAAATTGCATCGAAATAAATTTATTTTACAATCGAAATCGAACTTTTTTAGTTCGTGTATGAGAAACAGATTGCAATAGATACAAAAATAATTTTGGTAAACGATGCATGCCACCCTGAAGCTACATTTTTAGGCTAAAAATCTGGAAAAATATTTTACAATAAAAATCGAACTTGTGTGATATTTAAAATTGTGTCTATCTGTAAATCATGACAAATAAAAGTTTTTGGCAACAAGTGTTTTCAGAGAGAGGTTAATATTTGAGAATTTAATAAATGTAATACTGTAGAAAAAATTGCTAAAATATGCTACTTAGAAAATCTAGAAAGAAACGAACCCCAAATGACGCGTTTTACTTACATTTGATAAGTATTAAAAAACTTGTTAAATATTGAGCAATTTTGTTTAGAAAAAAATAATCCTAAATGTGTTTGCGCCAGATTGACACTTAAGAATTTAGAAATGTCATAGTATTTCTAAAATTCCTAAAATATGCATAAAATTCTTAGAAAATGAAGCAAAAAACCGAACCAAAAATGTAGCACTTCACTTTGATTTTGACAGGTAATAAATTACTTTGCATTAGTCAACTTTCGACCAATTTTGTTTACGATAAAATATGCCTTCATAAAATGGAAAAATGGTAAGAAACGAAACCAAAATGGCGCATTTTACTCAAGTTTTTTCAAGCATTGCATCACTTAATTCTCGTCCACTTTTGACCACTTTTTACAGAAAAATAAAAAAATCCTCAAGTGTGTTTGTTAGCAAATATTACAAAGCGTCGAAAGTGATTTTCTTGAAAAACGAGGCTTCCTTAATCTTCTTTCCTTTTCAATTTGAAGAAAGCTGACAACCACTTGCGGATTTTAGTGAATTCGCTTCAAAACGTTTACAGTCAATGCAAGATAAATAATGAAAAAACATCGAATTTAGAAGGATTTCAGTGATGACACCAATTTCACCGTCATTTGGGGTGGGGGGTCCTTCCAGGAGAATTTTTTTCCCAAAAATTGGGTGTCCCCCTGTGGCACCAATATGCAAATTGGGGTCCCTCCCGCCCCCTTTGACCCCACCTGAATTCGGCCATACAGGCTGCATATTGACTCGCATTTGCATGAAAAACTGGTACGCAAACAGTGCATTGCACTCTCATCATGGTACCGTACTGTTATGAGGCGAAGAAGGTACCGGTTAGGATAAGGGAGTGGATCAAAAACCACAAAAATTCGCCAAAAAAACAACAAAAAACGGCGAACGATTTGCTCACTGGGGTCACGACCTCACCCCTCGGCGGGGTCAGGGTGCTGACCAAGTGACCACATCCTCATACGGCAAGGGAGCAGTAGCCAGCGACGCCTACGGAGGTCCTAACCGGTATAAGAGCATTTCTAATTGGCCTAACCTACATCCAGGAACGGTAAGGGGTTGCATTCATTAAAACATAATTAATCTAGGAAAATTGCACTGGGGTGCGACTTGAGGATGGGGGCAGGATTCCTCAGCGATAACTTAGCGATGGTATTTAAGTGTCAAAGTAGACACCCGTTTATAAAACACCTTCAAAATGTGCTTGAATTGTGCGCTATATGAAGTAAATTCAGCTCAGCCCAAGAGAAAAAGTCCGTCTTGTAAGCGGGAGGTTCGTGGTTCGAATCCCGGCTTGGTCTCTTTTCTGTTCTCCAATATTAGTTGCAATCTCAATAAAAAGTGACGGTAACCAAAATTAAATTGACAAATCCCTTTAAAAATTAAGAAGTGGCAGCTAAAACTGCAAAACGGCACGCCTACCCTATGGGAGGTTTAAGGTCGATCTATATTCTATCTACTAAAGTCCATACATTAAACTAAAGTGCAATGCATACAAAACCACAGTGGTATTCAATATATTTGAAAATAAAGTCTGCATTATTTTCGCAACATGCCATCCCGAAATAGGCACTGCAGCCGCCAGGAGGCGGGGTGTTCGTCAGTGAAGGTGTCATGGCGGCTGCATTGTCTATTTCAGAAAAGAGCATCGCGAAAAATAGATACTTAGCGCAGCACACCAAAGTGTTTATACGGAAATGTTAACTTACCAAATTATCCTATTTTTTGGTACGTGTGGAGTGCGCCAAAGGATTTTGCTGAATACTTAGCACTATCTTTTGCCGATGTCAATTTTAATGGAATAAGGGGTTAATTTGGGATTAAACTTATAGTGTAGGCTCCGCCAAATATGTTTATAATTATTTTCGGCCTGAAAACTGCCAGGAGGCGCGGGTGTTCGTCAGTGAAGGTGTCATGGCGGCTGCATTGTCTATTTTAGGAAAGAGCATCGCGATAAATAGATACTTAGCGCAGCACACCAAAGTGTTTATACGGAAATGTTAACTTACCAAATTATCCTATTTTTTGGTACGTGTGGAGTGCGCCAAAGGATTTTGCTGAATACTTAGCACTATCTTTTGCCGATGTCAATTTTAATGGAATAAGGGGTTAATTTGGGATTAAACTTATAGTGTAGGCTCCGCCAAATATGTTTATAATTATTTTCGGCCTGAAAACTGCCTCAAAAGTGCTTTTTCGAAGCGTTTTCAATGAACGCTGGGGATGCGCAATAGAAACTATTGCACCGATAATGTGTCTTTTGCGCATCCCTTCACACGTGACTGAACATAACCAATGACAGCGAAGAATCTGTATTGTGTCAAATCTGAGTTTTCCGTATCAATGATCGCTAAAACTGCCTCTATTTTGGTTGAGGAAATCAGTATTTGGTAACGGAAAAGTCAGACGAAATACTTTTTCGTTTTTCAATTTTTACATACTTTCGTGGTGCTGCACTAAGTGTCTATTTTCGCAACATGCCATCCCGAAATAGGCATTGCAGCCGCCAGGAGGCGGGGGTGTTCATCAGTAAAGGTGTCATGGCGGCTGCATTGTCCATTTCAGGAAAGAGCATCGCGAAAAATAGCACGTCTAACTTGAAATGAAAACCAGCTGTGGTTTCGAAAGAAATGGACGAAATGTGACCCAAGTAAGTGCCAATTAAGCAATTCGTACCTTATTTATTGAATGTGGTGTCGCTATAACCAACGTATACCAAACGTTTCTGGGAGTACACATAGATGGCACTGCCATCTTGTTGTTATTAAAATAATCGCTGTGGAGCCCAACTGCCTCAATGGAGAAGTTAATTGTTTCGGGACAAAGTAATTAACAATTGTAATTACGAACAATTCTTGGCACGTCCTAAACAAACAAATTAATCTAGCGCAATTAAATTTCAATCTCATCTGGACGCTGAAATATTACGTGGCAAAGCCAGGAAGGGCTTGTTTTATTTATTTTTTTGACGATAATCATGATGATGTCAGCAGGGTGAATTACAAAACGTGCGAAGTGTATTTATTAGGTCTTACATTCTAATTAAATTTGTGCAGCCCCCTACACCAGCAACAACAAAAGGTTTGGATTTCAATTATTTCAACAACATTAATTTAATTGCTATCAAAATAATCCAACCGTCAGGAAGTTGGCCATTTTGATACACATTTACAGCCACGCAACGGGTGTCCACTATTAATTAAAATGTTATACACACCTGAAACTGATATTTCAGGAAATCTCACGAAATTAATACCACCTTTTTGGTGAAAAAATTAGGAAATTTAAGGGGAAGGCAGCCGTGCGGGTCAGTAATAATGGAGGAGGATTTTGCTAATTTCTGAAAATTTTCCTGAATTGAACTTTAATTAAGACGCTGGTATCTTGAAAAGAATTAAGTGAATTGGGAGAACAGATTCAGTGTTTTCGACAGACTTCAAAAAGGCGATTTGGGGAGAAAATGTGGCATTTTTGTTGTATAAAACCCAGACGGTTCAACAACAAAAACAAAACCACAGACGAACAAAACAAGCGCTAGGAACCAGCAATTTAAAACTGTTGTTAATTATAGCGCGGTTGACTCTTTGTGCCAAAATTTTTGGGGAAAACGCATTTTTACCTAGTAAAATGTTCCAGTTTTGCATAGTTTTCTTGTGGATGTCTGGGTGACAATTTGATGCCTTTTCAAAAATTTCTAAAGAAAATTTTTATAGTTGCATCGAAAACAAATTTCGTTAAGTTCCAAACAAATGGCCATATTTATAAAAAAAAATTCGATTATAGAAATGTTTTTCCAATATTTAAAGCCAAAGATGAAGATTTTAAAAACTATCAAGTTATTAAATCGGCAAATGTTAACCAACGTAACCAGCATTCTACGAATACAAATGTACATGTAATCACTTTTTGAAATATTTTTAGCACATTTCGCATGATTTTATGGAAATATTTACAGCATATTTTTTTAGCATATTTAGCATCACCTTGTCGAAAAAATCATAGCATATTTAACATGATTTTATGGAAAGACTTACAGCATATTTTTTAGCATATTTAGCATCACATCATCGAAAAAATCATAGCATATTTAACATGATTTTATGAAAATACTTAAAGCATATTTTTTTAGCATATTTAGCATCACATTATCGAAAAATTCATAGCATATTTTTTAGCATTTTGAACATATTTAGCATAACTTATTCGAAATATTTTTTGCATATTTAGCCAGGGTTTTCGACTTATTTTTAACATATTTTTTCCTCAAAATTAGCTAAGCAAAACCTTCAAAATTCAAACAAGAGCGACGCGAGGCCTGCATTTAATGCAATGTTTTCATGGTCATTAACGTCATTAAATTCATCCGAAATGATAGCAATAAGTCCGGCAGTTTTAATCAAATTACCTCCCGTGACGAAGCCCATTGTATTTTTGGCACAAGAAATGAACTAAAAAACAACTGAATTTCTACAATTCAAAATCGCATAAAAAATTAAATGCATAACTAACTATTGCAGAGGATGAACTGAACGACAAGTGCGCCACCAAACGCCCATATTTGCAGGTCTAAAAACCAAACCGGAATTGCAGTAACAGGAATACAGGAAGTAGATGCAAAAATTTCTCACCTTACAGTGTAGATGGCGTTTTATTTAGCACTACCGCTTCATTAATTAACCAGCTATTGGTAAATTATTAATTACGATTCACGCAATGGCGATATTATGCCAATAGGAGATTTAGCCCACCGACATTAATTTGACAAAAATTACTTTTGCATATTTATGGATGCCATTAGCACGATTTCCGCAAAGCCATTTTATAGCCACTGACCACGAGAATGAAGCCGACCACAAAAAAGCTGACCACTAAAGCCACATTTTTAGAAGAAATGCTTTTATGAAGAAAGTGCGTTGTGACTTTGGGGACACCCTGTAGAAAATTGCGAACCACAATTTCTCCTTTCCTGATCAACATATTAAAATATTTTTTTGTAAACATTAAGAGGGACTTGCGTTTTATCGAATGTGTTCTTGACAACTTGTGGAAATGCATATGATATTAATAAAAACGATACTTCTACAGTATGTTTGTCTTTTTATTTTGCTTTATCGTGCTTATTATTGTGCTATCTGGGAAATATCAAGGAAATGCCTTTTCTGAAATATCAGATTTTACTCAACTATTGTATAAATTTACTGTCCAATGAGTACCAAAAAGCTTTTACTAAAAATGTTTCCTAAATTGTAAACTGTACGACTAGTTTTTACAACAAGAAACATTTGCAACAAGACAGACGAGTCAGAAGTCAGAATAAACTGGCAGATAAGCGACTTAAGCCTCAATATTTCATATTTTTCACAATATTTTGACAATGCAGGTGGTCAAAATGCGGGCTACCGTCCATTAAATGCACTTTGCATAATTGAGTGCCACCTGGCGGCAGCAAAGCCAAATTGATCTTATTAAAGATGACTTATGTGACAGTTGCTCAAGGGCATTTTTTAGGTTAAGTCTAAAAAATAGCGAAATAAAAAGGGAAATAAACTCCAAAGAAATAATAAAATAATTCGCAGGCCTCACGAATAACCCCTCCAGATTTTATAATATACTCGAAAATCGAGAAACAATAATAAAAGGGCATGAAACCATTTTTAAATTCTTACGGATATCAACTGCTCTTACAAAACAGCCTCTATAAAAATAGTCTGCTGTGATGGGATTTAAAGAAATATCGTAAAAATGTCAAGACACCAATATGAACTCGTATCTAACCGTAATAAAATTCTGAGACTTCTGTAAATTATTCGATCACGAATGAAGAAAATGAATTGGGGGAGTTTGCAACGTTATAACAAATTTCTGGAGGTAATAAAATCGTATTATTTTATTATGCCATTCCGGTAATGAAGATTTCACGCCATTTTTCCTACATAAAATGCACCAAAACATTCATGACGTCACGAAACTGTGGGAAACTGCTCTCATCACTGTTTACGAGTCTGTCTTCCTCAATTCCCCAATCCTAATACCTTCTGTACTGTCTGTCATAACAGTAAAATAGAGTAAATTGGTTTACTTTGGATAATACATTTCACAATGCAAACATGTACTGCCTTCTATACTGTCTGCCAGAATAGTAAATATGTGTAAGTTGGTTTTCTTTGGATACTAGATTCCACAATACAAACATGTACTGCCTTCATAACTGTCTGTCAGAACAGTAAATCAGTATAAATTGGTTTACTTTGGATGATAATTCCATAATACAAACATGTACTGCCTTCATAACTGTCTGCCAGAACATTAAATCAGTTGGATATCAATTGGTTGGTTATATGAAAATAATCCACAATATAAACATGCACTGTCTTAATTGACTGTCGGGGGGGGGGGGGGGAGTAACTTAGTGCAAATGGATTTGTTTTGTTGCTGGTTGACCGCCAAGTAGTATTTGAAATGTACTGTCCTCTTGACTGTCTTAACAGAACATTAACCCTCAGTTAATTTATCTTGGATGACATATTGCCACAGTACGAACATGTACTGCCTTCTTTACTGTCTGTCAGAACTGTAAATCAGGGTCAATTGGTTTTGCTTTGGATAAAGCTATCCACAATAAACACATGCACTGTCTCAGTTGACTGTCAGGGAGTGTTTTGTGCAACGCGATTTACTTCGTTGCAGGTTGACAGTTGTCCAGTACCCCACAGCTGTCCTGTCTTCTTCACTGTCGGGCAATAAATCAGCACTAATGTGTTTGACGTTACGGAAGTGGACTAACATGGCTAACAAATGGCTGCAGCAGCAGGGGTGCGATGCCCTTTGACCCCTGGGACGGCGGGGGTCTAATGCATGGCACTTTCGGTAATTAACATTTTCATTCGATTCATAAACAAGATCATTAAAAAAGCCAAAATGACTAATTGCGATATTAAATGCCGTTATGGCGATGGAGTGTTAAACAATTTAATAAACCGAAATATGACCAGGGGTCATCACGTTCGCCATTTTTATGGCCATAAAAGTGAACACGATCGAGTGGTCAAATAGTTTAATCCCCAATAAAAAATTCCTGCATTTAACGAGCCTCACGCAACGCTTTCATTTGACGAATTAACAACACCGCCAGGTGGCGCCCTGGTCACAAAGACATTGTCATCTTTGACATCACAGCAAAAAATATCAGGACGATTTTTTTATAAATCGTCTGCTTGTGCATCCTGTCCACTTTTAATTTTTTGGCTTAATTTTGGTCTTAAGTTGGCTTTCCTAATTTTCCAATCTTAATTTTCTTAAGTATGATCAGCGCCACCAAGGGGGAAGAAAGTGCAGCAAAGACTGGGATGTGCAATCCATATCTTATCCTAAATTGAAGTTGGTAAATAAAAACACCAGTCGCAAAATCGATTAATTTTTTCTACCTTTCATGAACTGACCTCAGAAATTTTGTTATAATTTGTTTCAATTCACGAGCAACGAGTTTGATTTTGATTTATTTTGCGCAACAGCTTGTTTTTTGTTTACGCAATCAACAGGTAATCAAAACGCAGTTGATCGATTCTATTAATATGGTGCAAAAAATCGATTAAGGTGCTGGTAAATTTGATATTTGGGAGGCAAAAAATGAAAGATCAATTTCGAAATAATTGCCAACACAAACTGGCGCCAGAGATGTCACCAACATGGGATTCAAGAAATTAAAAAGGTAAATTATGAACATGAAAAATTATGTAAATTTGAAAAAAGATCAATTGTTTGTTACGTCTCTTAACATTTACTTCTGGTTTACTAACCAAACAATAAGAAAAATATGCTGTTTTACAGATTTGATAACCTCACATATTAGGTAAATTATACACCATGCAAAATGTGCTGTTTTTCATACGTATAATGCATTTTTCAGCATTTTTTCGAAATTGAAATTCAATTTTGCATTTTTTGGCTATGTCTTGGCTAAAACGTTTTTTCGCCCAGAGTAAATATAGGAATAACTCAAGAAAGGTGTTACATGTCCATGCAATTATTTTGCAACTTTATTTGCAAATTAAATCAACGTGGGAAAGTGAAATTTTCATAGACGTTGTTGAAAAGGTTGGGAAAAACTTATTTACGTCCGAATTGTGTTCCTGCAATTTCAAACTGCATGTGTTTGGCTAATTTTTGCTTTTTAAAACAATACCGAAATATTTTCATCGCAGTTGATATAAAAACACACATAAAAAATTCTGCATTGAATTGAATCGAATCTAGTTATTCCCATGCCCAATGTCACAATTTCTTGAATTTTTTGCTGCTGTATTATTAGAGATACGGTGATTGTGTTTGGTGCTATCAAACCAGCACGTCTCGAAGTTTTATATGAAATTTTTCCAGTTGTGAAACGTTTCCGCCTTCCGTCGCTAGAGGGCGCCAAGTCGTAAACCGGCATCTTTCAGCTCAGCGCCCTCTAACGCCTGAAAGCGGAAATATTTTACCCCTGGAAAATTCCCAATAAAACTTCGAAAGGTGGTTATTTGATATCACCACACACGACCCCCACATCTCCAACAACACTGTCACAAAAATTCACAAATCCGCTGAAAGCACCTGTGGACACCCTGTAAAGACTACCCCCTCCATAATTCAATTACGTAAAATTACTGAAATTTTACGACGATTTCACGAGTTTCCATCAGACGGCATGGGAATGGAGCAAAATTCATTGTTTTCAAAGCTCATTTTTCACCCTGGCCCTTGTGTTTATCTTCAATTTGCACGTCCGACCGCCCTCGCATGGAATTGATTTAAAAGTTGAGAAAATTTAGACCAAAAAAAACCAGAAAAAAAATGTTAAAAATATAATAGCAATAATAATGATGATGAAGAGAAAGTGGGAAGGGGTTAAATGAGTGAGGCATTGAGGAGGATGCTCCAAATCGGGGGGCTACGGTGCTGCCCCTAGGGGATGTGGCGGAGGCCATGGGAATTAGAGCACGGAGGTGGCGGTGCTGGTGGCCAAAAAAACAGCAGCAAAAAACACAAAATTTTCTCACGATATCCGAATATTAGGCCTAATTTCGCGATAAAAAATTCACAAATAACACGAAATTCGCGTCATGGATGATACTCGACATTCCCCGCTTGAAAACGAGCTTAAAAATAGGCTAAAGATAAATTTGACTAGCCTGAATCCAAGTGGGCACCCCTAACAGGGTTGCCACCAGAGGCCGGGCTAGGCGGGTGTGGGAAATAGGCGAAAATACCAATTTTCTAACCGAAAATCTTCACTAGAATACTCAATAATTGGAAACTGAAGATTGTCTTATGAAAGTGTAAATGGCGGCTTTTTTTCGTTTCAGACCCTTTCATGAAGTAGGACAGTCCATACACTGTATACACCTGTACGTATAGTTTATCAGTATGTTTACTGAAATATGGTTATGATAAAAATATTTGAGAAAATAAATTCCTGAACATTCCAATCAGATATATTTAAAAAATGAACTCAAGTTAATTATAAGGCCCATCGAAAGTGCGATGTGACTTTGGGGACACCCTGCACAAAATTGCGAAACAATTTCCCATTTCCTGATCAACATATTAAAATATTTTTTTAAACATTATGAGGGACTTGCGTTTTATTGGATGTGCTCTTTGACAACTTGTGGAAATGCATACACTGTATGATATTAATAAAAACATAATTCTATGTTTGACTTTTTATTTTTATTTATGAACGATAGATGGCAGCACCTGCCGTCTGAATGGGAATATAAGATATCTAGAATTTGGAACAATTCTAAAAACGAAATGTCTTTTAATTTTATATAGCGCAGGAACTTACTATCAATACCAACTTTGACTTAAAACATTTAGTTTCATTTAAAATTATCATAGCTGTCCAAAATTATGAAAATTCAGTTGCAAAAAATCACTTCATCAAACATGAACATGATGGACCACTTGTTTTTTTTGAGCATTGTAAAACAAGCCATGATAAATCACATAATTTTTCACAAAAATTAGATATCTTTATATTGATGATTAATATGACAAAATTAAAAATAGGAATAGAAAATAAAATTTAGATTCATGGATTTAGTTTTGTAAAAATGTGTTGATTCACAAACGTGAACAAGGAAATGGATGAGGGTGAAGTTATAATTTATTCAAGGAATGGTGCCTCGATATCGTTATCTACGTGTACATGTATCATGCCAATTGACATGCATTTTCAGGATCAATTCCACTTTTTTCTTAAAAAATCCCATGTCATTCAACATGTACATGTAGCAGTTTGACACAGCAAGGTAGGGACAATGTGACGTTACTTTAACAACATTTTTAACCCAAAATATGATGTCAAACAGGGAAAAAATGACAATATCTCGTTGGTTTGTGCTACTTGTGATTTCTCATGACGTGGAAACCTCAACTCCTCACAGCTATCCCTAACATTCATCAACTCCTCACAGCTACCCCAAGATTCATCAACTCCTCACACGCCTCATTCACATGACATTGGTTTTACAACATTTTGAACCCAAAACGTGATGTCAAATGGGGTAAAAAATACGTCATCTACTCAGTTTGTGCTACCTGGGTTGCTACACCATTTAGAGCATCGATAACTTTAATTCAACACTTTTTCAGTAAATTTTAACGTGTTTTTGGGCTAATCCAAAAGTTGGGCTAACCCAAAATGTTGGGCCATTTATCCAGGTTTGGGATAAATTGCTTCCTCACATGTTGAACTAGTTCCTAGTCAATTCTCACGTGGAATTTAGATTTGCCACCGTTACAACAGGGTCAACTTCCGGTTGGCCATTAATTAAATTAAGTGCTAAACGCAGCACGTTTCACCTGAGAGCGTAGCAAAGCAAGGCTAGTTTTGAGGAAATTGCTGCCGAAACAGGGGTGTAAAAACCGCGGAAAAGCCCGCTTAATTCGGCGTGAAATATTCGTCAAATTCCGTCATTGTCACCCTGGCGAGCAGACAATGTGACAAGCAGCTTTCAAAGCGTCTGCCACTTTCCCCCATGCAGCAGCGCAGCATGGGAAAACGGCGGCGATAAGGCCGAGCAGCAAAAACAAAACAATGGGCTAACAACAACAATAACAACAAACAAGCTGGCGGACTGGGTCAACATCTCGCATGGGAATTCGGCGCCGGGGTCGCCTTATCAAAATAACTTTGCACGGATTAATTTCGGCTCATTAAACGAGCACTCTTTCATTGTACGCCCATGGGTGAGCAGACAGTTTTTAATTTGAAAAGGGAAAAAATGGCGGCCAACAACAATCAGGGGTACCGTTATTTGGGCGACCATACCCCATCGGTGCCCTACATTCGTTATTCGGTTTATTAGGGGAAAAAAGATGAAAAAATCCCGATTGCAGATTCGGAAAAAGGATGCCTTTCATATCGAAAAAATGCCATTTCGAAGGGTATTGAAGTCAAGTTTAACCTCGGAGACCCAAAGCAAGGAACAATCGAAGTGACCCAAATATGCACAATGTTTGCCGAGATGAAGATACACACACACACAAAAAAAAAACAAAAAAAAAAAACACGAAAACTATGTGGGTTTAGGCCAAAGGGGATTTTTGGCCAAAATTGCAAAATGTGTGATATTAGTAAATGCGGCTAATTATTGGTGATATCCCCCCCTTAACCTCCCAAACCCACTCAAAGTGATGAACCACGCATGGTACGCCACCTAGTGGCGACTCTGACCAACTACATCTTGGTCAAATTTTATTTAACATTACTTAAAATGCCTTATCAATATGAAATTTAAAAAATGACTTTTGGTACACACTGTATTTATGCCACCATTGTTAACCATCGGAAATAATCTCATGCCTATTACAGGCTCAAACTGCACAAATTTTTGACTAAACAGTTTTAGGGAATAACCCATTCAAAAATAATTCCATGAAACTAACTGAGCATAGTGATTTTGACTAATTTGAACGGAAATTTGCGATTTTTGGGCCCATTGAAAGTGCGTGGTGACTTTGGGGACACCCTGCATAAAATTACCACAAATACAACTTCCCCTTTCCTGATCAACATATTAAAATAATTTTTGTAAACATTAACAGGGACTTGCGTTTTATGGGATGTGCATGATATTATATGGAAATGTATGTGATATTAATAAAAACGATAATTCTATGGTTGACCTTTTATTTTGCTTCATGGGCGATAGATGGCAGCACCTGCCGTCTGAATGGGAATATAAGAGATTTACTGTCGTTGGCAAAATCAAGAATATCTGGAAAAATTATAAAAACGAAATGTCTTTTCATTTCATATAGCGCAGGAACTTACCATCAATATAAACTTTGAATTAAAACATTTAGTTTCATTTGAAATTACCATATCTGTCCAAATTAATCAAAATTCATTTGCAAAAAATCACTTTCAATGGGCCTTAATATGCTCAGCAGAGTAGCATACAAGCCCAAGTTTTACCATCATTGTCTGTGCATTGCAGTGAAGCCCACAGACGGCCCATGGCCCTATGTACTGCATCCCAGCACGAATATCAGTGCAGCTACATCAGAGTTTGGGACCCTGGCATGGGGTCCTGGGAACCTAAAGTTTAAACAGAGCTCTACTCGTAATTTTCTTCTAATTTTCTACACTTTTTGATTGGCATAAAATTAACTCCAAAATCAGACAAAAATCACAAGTGGACAGTTAATCATCAATCATCACAATTAATCATCTCCTCACACTTTTTTCATGAAATGGCCCAAACGGGGCCCAGGGCCCATCATTTGCAGATAAGAAACGAGTAGTAGAAGACGAATCCACGTGTAATTTGTCTTCACAGCGGTGGAGCGCCGTTAAAAAACACGGTATGAAACCAGAGCGAACACAATTATTCGGTCATGAATTCGGTATAGTCTTTGAGCGGAGTCAATTTGCGTGAGAACCTCTGGTCAGCGCACACTAACAACGCCCCCTGGAGGAATGCACCGGAGGAGGCCCCCCTGCCTCCCGGAAGCTGAAGGGTTAGAGGCCCTCCGCCCATGGCGCATTTTTCATATTTCATCGCCCCCTCCAGGGATGCGCCAAAGGTGGCCGCAGAAACTGGGATTAAGGGCGGAGGGGAGCGTGGGAATTTGGCAAAACTATTTCGATGCTTGTTTTTCCACTTTAAACCGAATGGTCAGTAATGAGGAGGCGAGGCCCTTGCAACACAATTCGACGATTTATGGGCGGCCCCCGCCTCCTTAACTCGTAATTTCATCTCTGGAAAGACTCAAAAGTTATTTCACATACTGTTGTTGGAATTTTTCTTTCTGGTAAATTACATTCCTCCTAATGAACCCACTTTTCGAGCATTTTGCTGGTGCAAATGTCGCAGTTGCGCAGAATGCTACATAGATGGCGCTGCTGCACCCATATGGACCAACTACCTGTGGCGCCCCCAATTGACGCCGTTTTGTCACAAATGCGGCGTTTACTGTTTGGTGCTTTATGAACGGATATGGAATTGAAAGCAACAATGAAGTCAATTCAGTAAAAAGTTGTCATTTGAGTAAAGAAGTACACTGAAGTCAGTTTCATAAAAAAGTAGTCAATTGAGTATGAAAATTGGTAAATTGAATAAAAAGACTTCACAATTGAGTAAAAAAATCGTCGATTGAGTAAAAAAATCGTCGATTGAGTAAAAAAAGACTTCAATTGAGTAAAAAAAGACTTCAATTGAGTAAAAAAAGACTTCAATTGAGTAAAAAAAGACTTCAATTGAGTAAAAAAA
>JAQFYZ010001985.1:0-19423 GCA_034695085.1 Cylindroiulus punctatus
GACTTATCCCTGACTTCCCTGACCACGTTTATTTTCCCTGACTTTTCCCTGACTTCCCTGACCTGTGGCCACCCTGAGTATTAAATTTGTTTAGACACATTCGGGCTAGTTTCACTTCTTGCACAGCTTTAGGTAATAAAATGATGAAAATGGCCAAGGCGACCAGACTTTCACAATTTCTTATTTAACTGCTTTTCA
The DNA here is from genome assembly GCA_034695085.1 of Cylindroiulus punctatus. Lineage (NCBI taxonomy): Eukaryota > Metazoa > Arthropoda > Diplopoda > Julida > Julidae > Cylindroiulus > Cylindroiulus punctatus. Next base: position 199 of record JAQFYZ010001985.1, read on the forward strand.
GATCATATCACTTGTTAACTGAAAAATATCTGCCATTTTTTTTTATCGAAAAACACATCTGCTGTGACATGAGTAAACCACATTTTCAACAAGTTAACTTGTAACTATGTGAACATCCAATTATCATTATTATTAAATCAATCCTGGGGTTCTGATGCAAAAGTTGGTTTTGTAATCTATTCCTTCTCCAGTTCGATGTTCTTTTAGCAATTTTGTTTTCTTAGCCTCGAGCTTATGTAAGTCTTGCTTTTTTTCCTATAGTATATTCTTAAATGGAAAACTACAGCCAACTCAATTCAAATTCCCTGGTGTTCCCCGATGCCCTCTAGATTTTAATTCCCTGAAAATATTCCCCTGATTTCGGGTATCGGTGTTGTAGTAGCCCTGTATACAACACACTTCAATGTTATTGAAGCAGCTTTAGGTACTAAACAAGTTGTTTTACCCGGTATTTAAGGTCATTTTACCAGTTTTGTTCACCCGAGTGAACAGTGGAGAACTTGTGGAATCGTTTTACTATAGGGTGAGTTTTTATATACATGTACCTGGTTAAAGAGGTTTCATTATTAAAACGTTGAATATAAAGGTAAAAAAGACTAACGTTTTACATCTTTTTCAATGAACATCAATCTTGATCATTTCGCATTATGCAGAATTTGCCTATGTTAAACTTAACCTGCATGAGCTGTTTACGGTAGGTATGACACTGTTTCTCAAACTTGTCCGTTCCAGCAGTTGAAACAGGACAGTCACTAGCTTACGAAGTATATTGGGGCACGAAACAACATCTTTATCCTGAGCAAATTAATTAGCAAGTTCGTGCTTTTGGCAATTCTCGTCGAAATATGGCTCAACGAGACCGAATATTACTCAAGTCATCCGAGCTAATCCCGCACAAACTTACTGGAATTGCAATTATCTTCGATCCAATTTGAAACGTGCGAAAAAGCGTGCATGCGGAAGAGGAGCGAGTGAGGGCTTGAGCGACGACACAACAACAAACAACAACAGATCGAAAACCTGGCCCGAGTTGCCGCAATCGAGCGACAGATGGCGCCACCGTACGCGCGTCGCGAATGAATGAACGAGCACATGAGATAGCAACAGAAAGGGACGGACGCTCGTACAAATGTTGAATTACGATTACGAAATAGAAATGCAACTCACTGGGAAGAAGCCGGGTGGCATGGGACCTCCTGGCATTCCTTCGTTGGGGGGCATCTGCCCTAATGGACTGGGGGCCGCCGCATTCTGCAATACAAAAACAAACAGGTGGTCAAGTCCATGTCGAAATCAGCGCTAATTAACAAATTGCAAGCAGCGAGCACCTTCCGCATACAGTATTTCTAATTGGGTTTCCAAAAAGTATGTAAATTATACGATGGGGATTAATGTTTCAGTAAACTCGTATCAAATGCCAATTGGGGAGCGTTCATAAATTACGTCCCCACTTTTGATTCCTTCCTAATCACCATTAGAAAAAATTTAAAAATTATGGAAAAAAAAAGATTCATCTGCCCCCATCGCAATTCATTGATAAGCCTGCACAGTATGAAAGCATTCTGATGAAAAACTATTTATCGGACGGTGTAGTATGAAAACTACAAATAAATTACAACGTTAACAATCAATACGGTATGGCATTTGTATTACTTAAGTCTCAAATTAAGTATGTAAGTGATATGCACCTGCTATGTAGATCCTGCTAAGTTTATCAGTTAAAAGTAACCAAAAGTATAACAGGTATCAACGCCCTCCCCCTGAGATGATGTAATTTACGTTCCCATCGCATAATCGACGATTAAGGACAGGCGAAACTAACACCTGAGAAAACGGGGCCCATCAACCATATTCAATGCTTTAACCACAACATAAATTCCCCTTCTCCAAAAAAACTGGCTAATTGGATTAGATTAATCAGGCCGATTATAGAAAAAAAAAGCGCGATCTCAATTTAGATTCAGCCCTAGGTGTTGAAGCTTCGCCACGAATTAGCAATTGGATTTGTGGAGCAGCTCCCTCCTCCAAGTGGGTCAACTACTTGGTCGATTGGAAACAGCCTTTGTTGCACAAAACTGACCAACAGGTGGAGAACGCCAAGGGTTCAAAAGGGTTATTGAGAGCGAGGGGACCCTAAATTTAGCACACGTGTGCACCTCCTCCGAAGTACCAAAACAAAGCAACTAGGGTCAACTAGAGTAACGGACATGAAATTTGATCTTCAATTGTCCTGTGATTGCATCCCAATGTCTGAAGTAACAGACATGGTAATGTAATTGTTTAAAATGTTCAAAAATATAAGATCATTCGGATTCATTCCATGAAAAACTTTAGTGTGCTCTTCCACTGTAGACACACTGAAGTCACAAAAGCAGATTCGTTGCGAAATACAACTTCTACCATAACTCAATTGTTTGAATTAATACTTAAACAATTGTTTGGCAGTACTAGATTAATGGCCGCTTGCACCTTACGCAGCCCTCTAGAATTACCATTTCATTAACGGAAAAAAAAGCTAATCTACCTATTAAACAGAGTCCTAGTTTAACTGAGTATTTTTAAGGGGTTCATCATGAAAAAATGAGGATTTAAAACGAAAACAAACGGATGCCCAGGGGTATATGTTTAAGGATTAGAAAATTTAACTGACAAGATAATCAAGGTAAGTAGGCTTAAGTCAACAGGGAAGAAAACAACGACAGGTACGAATCAGAGCTTCCGTCATTCATTAGGCATTACTCACAAAGAGCATAAAAATGTTTAAAATTATGTGGCTAATAAATAAGAAAATACTACCCCCCCTTCAACCCCAGAACTGTTGTCATCGCTCACATGAGCAACACATAGTCAACAAAATCATCAAACTGGACGAAGGCCACCTCAATTAATATTACAAAAACGTCCTGGTTATCATCAGGGACAATCGGATTGACAATTACAACGTTGAATACATCACGAGTACAGAAAAAAAAATGCGGAAAACCACAAGCCAGTTAATAACATGGCCAGACATAGGATACTGTAAAAAAATAATGGGCCTATAGTGACAACCATTCAATCATTTCGCTTCTCCTGTGTGTCTACTAGATTTGGTACTGCAAATTCATTGACACATTTTCAATGCCTTTTAAGACTGAAGAATGCTCTAATGTCCCAGTTTCTGAATACGTGTACGTTCACGCACATTCAACCCTTTCCCATGAATTAGACCAGTGGTCCTCCAGTTACCTGTGTCGAACTCCCCACCCCCACGAATGTCACTATCACCATTTATATTTGATTTGTCAGATTGAAGAATTGCAATAACAAAGTTTTTGATAATCAACAATTGCATGGACTGTTACTTTACACTAACACAAACAGCCCAAATCCAGCGCTGAAGAACAGCTGAGTAGTCACCAAAAACTAAATACGTGTACTAAAATCAAAACTGACAAAGATGTTTTGGAATATCTGGAAAGCGTTGCATGAAAGCCAGTTTGATTAACATTGACTCACTGTAAATTCCATGCCTTTTTTGAATGATGTCAATAGACACTTGGTTTTGTCAACGCAATTATCCATTTCTGTTCTTAGCCAACAAATTGCGTTGTAATGTATTTGCACTGCAAGTACAGTTTCAAAAAGCACGTGACAACAAACATACCAGTTGCGCGACGCGATCGATAGATGGCGCTCTCAGTTCCATTTCCCCCAATCACCACGCCCTCAACCCCTCCCCTTCTACCCTCGACCGGCACTCGCTCCTCGTCATGGAAATGGATTAAGCGCTGCGTAGTGACATTAAAGACTAAACAATATTTAAACAGATGAGAGACTCAAAGGCCAAACAAACAAAGCCACGTGGCCGCCCATCCGAACCACCTGTGCGAGTGGCGCTGTGTGACCCACTTTCACAGGCATCATGCAAAACGTCGCGGAGGGATACATTCCGTCAACAGCACGCCATGACAAAGTAGGGCGTGAAAAGAAGAGTACAGTAAAGTGACCCAAGCCGAAAGTACTCATTGTACATGTACATGTACAAAAGAGGCCCAGCACTGTCAATCCGACAAAGTGACATTCAAATCTCACGCCATCATTTTTCTTTGTGATTTTGCACACACCTTCCCCATCATATTCAGACCCCCTCCGCACCCTAGGATGACAATCACTGATCGAAAAAAATTATCGAATTAAAAGAGTTTACGAAAACGTTAGCATAAATGATGGATTTCAGTCCCGCAAAGCACATTGTAAAAATAAATAAAGTATCACCGCAGAAATAGGCAAGACAATGTTTTCAAAAAAACATGCAGCAAAGATGACATCACTTGGTTGCCCCTTCTTCCTGGTATTGCAAACTCACTTAATCCTAACCACGCGACTGACACTAATGCCAACTATTCACCTTTCACTGGATACACGTTGAAGCAATTTCCAAATAATATAGAACGTCCCCTTCTACATGCCCCCCCTCCCCCATGCAACTTCGTATAAAAAATAGGAGCAACAACCCTTTTCTGCCTGGTTTCATCTCGTTGGGTTACGAGAGCGAAAAGTTTCAAAAACAAGCCGAAAAAAGAACAGATTTTAATCTGAAAGTAAACCCCAAAAACAATAAACGAAGCAGGAGCTCGTACAGGTGTGCTGGGTGTGAGGAGATTGGGTATCATCCAAATTCCGACTCAGGGCCATGTGCAAGGTCGCCGGCGCTCGCCGCAGATGGAAATAAATTCTCATTTTTAAAACCCAGAATCCCATGTTTCAAAAAAAGCTGCACTGCACTGTACTGTACTACCACGCGTTACATGTATATCTGAATTTGCTAAACCAGATACAGTGTACAGTTGGTCATATTCTCCAATCAGAATACTTGCGTAAAGCCAAGTAAATTAGTGTACATTCATTACTTAGATCAAGGTATTTCAAGCCTGCATGTAAAAATTTCGACTTTTGCATGGACGTCGTTTATGGACATCCCCCAAGGATCAAGAGGACATAAATGTATAGTTTTAGATTCTCTAGAATTTCGTAGAATTCGTTGAGCCACCTGTTTATCCCGTTTCCACGGCTGACCAAAAAAGGGCGATATTTTTTGAACTTCTTCCATGAGTTTTGGAGAAGACATCATTCCCACGACTAGTCCTCATCCGAATTTTTCAGTTTCTACTGAATAACGATGCATTTTTAGGACAACTGCTTTTTTTGCACACACAAAAACAGCACATACTGTATACTACATTCATGTATCAGGTTCAGAGTGCTCAGGTTCACTACTTGTCCACTGCTGCAGAATGTATGGGGCTAAGACGCCCCATACAGGATTCCCCCCATAAATTTAATTTCCAACTTCCCTGACTTTTCTCTTTAAAAATTTTTCCTTACACTAAAAATGCTAAAATATGGCGTAGGGAAATGTAAAAATGCTATATTAAATGTCTATTGTTTATAAACATGAGGTGAATACAATAAGTAGCCAGTAATAGAGCAGATTTTAATAATAAAAAAAACTTCAAATTTAGACCAATTTTTCCAAATTTACAATTTCGTTATTGATCATTTCCACAGAATTGCGTGCTTCAACTGATAGTTTGAGTTAATGAAAATAAAGACAGCTTTTCAAATTTTTGTCAGAGATTAAGCTGTTGTTTGACAGATTAATGATAACATTGAAACCTGGGTATTCCCTGAATTAAGCCACTAAGACTGTGGCATTCATTTCATGTTGGGCTGTGCAAGTTCGTGAATTTTGTGTCAAGAGATTTGTAAAATTTATCTGAAAATAAATAGTATTCCCTGACTTTTTTTTCCAGGCCTTTCAACATCCCTGACTCTTCCAGGTTTCCCAGGTCAGGGAGAACCCTGTCAAATGGGGAATTCCCTGAATGAAGCCACTTCGTGGCATCCAATGCTGGGCTGACGAACGTCATTTCATGACGTCTGTGTCAAGAGATTTGTTAAATTTCCCTGACGTTTTTAAAATAAATCGATATTCCCTGACTTCCAGGTCTGGGGGAATCCTATCGTATCATGAGTGACAACTTCATCAAAATGTAAAGCCCTTGCCCACAAAATGACACGTAGAAAAGTTACTATTAAATACACTACATTTACTTTCAAAGGATCCACGTGACAGCACAACTCCATGTACATGTACAGTAGGTCATATTGATAGTCACATCAAATAGGCCAAGGTGATGTGGTTCATCAGCCTGCCTTCTGGTTGACGTTATTTCAACCACTTTTGTAACCACTCATTGTAGTTTCTCTACATACAGTAGACCACCAAAGTTGACCACCTCCCTATGTTGACCACATTTTGACTGACCAGACGGTCATGACCTCCACATCTTAACCACCTCTATATGTTGCATGTTCACCACCTGGAGAATGACAGACAACAGTAATTTCCTCCCTAGTGGGGCACTTAAGACCCTTTTGAATTTCAAGTCCACACTTTCTTCCCTTTCACAAAAAGCAACCACATGTCCTGACGGTGGTCGGGCAAATTGAGCATCCAATCCCGACGGCGTCCAGCATTTCGCATCCCCACGGCCATCTCTTTTCCAGTCACACCCTGTCCCCTGATTTCGCGATCGTCCCTCGCACAAGTTGTAAACAGTTGACGTACGTTCGTGCAACGTGCTGCTAAAATCCAGGCAGCGAACTACAGTGGAGACGAAGCGTAGGGGGGAGGGGGGAGTGGGTGCGAGGGCAGTGGGGGTGTCCCGGTTCATCCCCCACCCCTCACCCCAGGGGGGGTTGGGGGGATCGCCGTAGCCAGCACGTGATAGCATGCGCCATCGAGGTAAAAAAGAAGAAACGTCAACGAACACATGACGACGTTCGAGGAAGCAGGGTTGAAGAGGGGAGGGGCATAGAGGGGTGGGAGGGGGTTTGGGGGTGGCACGTGAGGGGGGAGGGGCCCCTGGTGGGGGGGGGGGGAAGTACGGAGAGAGAGAATGGGAGCAGAGCGAAGGAGGAGGATGAGCAGGGGTTTCGGAACTAGGGACTAGGGGGTGGGGGGAGGGTTGAGGGAAAATGAGGGGAACGACTCCCCGAGCAAGGGTTTGGCAACGAGCCAAGCCAGCGCCGCAATCCAATGGGAAAGGAGAGCGAGCAGGCTGCCGATAAAAGCCTAGCCTCGCACCCGAGCCTATAGGAGGTTCCAGAAAGAAAAAAGACCCCCGCCAAAAACAGGGTGCCCACTTTCACCCCCCCCCCCCCAACCCGTACGCGTCGATCGCCCCTTTCAGAACGAACGTTGAAATGGAATCGACCGAATACGCCTGTCGGAGGGGAACGCGGCGCGTGGTACCGGCTAGGTGGCGCCACGGTGCAAATACCCGCACTTGACAAGAAACTGCGAGTTTCGTTAGGGATTTTGCAGGGCGAGCATGAAGACCTACCCTCGTTACAAAAAATATTTAAAAAAAAAAAAAACTGGTCGCAAAATTTGGGAGCGAGTAGGACTGCTAGTTTTCATTTCGCGTATTTGGTTCACGGGGAGCGCCAGCAGGCGGCGCTGCAACTGCTATAATCAAAACTACACTCGAAGGTGTAGGAAACCAAAATCACCAATCAGAATCAGTGTTAAGCGCAATTTCAAAAGAGATTCAAACGACCATTTTTACACTTGCGGCCATCTTGAAGGTTTTCCTACGTTTGTCCCATTTTCGATTGCAGCTGTCGCAGCGCCGTCCACTGGCATAACATGTAAACTAATTACAATGAACTGAATGCCTTCGTTGTAACTTTTCAATTCAATGCATTCAATTTTCCAAACTAATTTTTGTAATGACTGTAAATCCCTATGATCATCCTGTATAACCTATACTGCCAATATTACTGATGGCACAGTATTTTGGAACGGTCGGAACTCGCACAGCTTATATAGTTAATGTGTATACTGTATCTCGTTCTACCAGAATTGAAATGTCCTAATTCCCTTGACCATTCCAATTCCTAAAACAAATACGACATGTGCTAATGTATAAGGAGTGCTATTATGTATTGCTAATTATAGACATACAGCATATAAACGGGAAATAAATGCAATACTAAAATAATACAATTTTAAGGCAAAATTCGTCAATCGTGTACGAGGCGAAATTCCGAACGGCCCTCGCTTTACACAGCGCCCCAAAAGTGTCAACACCGAATTGAAATCTTGATCTCAATGCGTGATGGTATTATTTATTCTCCAGCGCGCGCTTTTATTAGAGGATCAAGACGAAAGGGGCGAAGTAATCTGATAACCTCCAGTTTATGAGCTATTGTCGCAATTAAATAATGACGGGGCATAATTAGATCCCTAATCAAAAGTGTACTCAAAAGGGGGCAGCACACAATTTAGGGATGTCCCTTCGACTCCCTCTACCCCAATTACTTAATAATTAACGACATTTTGCGCTATTCAAGATACGAGTGCACCTTACGGAGAAGGGGCATTCATAAAGGTAGCTATTGTCATCTAACCAGTTTACTTTCCACCCTCATCCTCTAATGCGACGCTTATTTTCTGGATGACCCTTAATTGCCACACCTCACGGTGCTTGCTTGACAAACTGGGAGAATGAATTGAGCCCAAATCACACCAATCAATATCATAAGGAGGAGAAAAAATGAAGGATCTATAATGTGACGCAAACAATGTTTGTTCGCCAGTGACCTGACTGAAAACAACGAACAGAAAAAGAACCGCCGCTAGGTGGAGCTCTCATACGCTGGTTTTGCTCTGGTAAAGTTAATCGACAGAGAAAGAATAGTGTTGACAGGGTACACAATGCAATGACATCCAGCGACATCTGAGGGGGATTTAGACAAATGCATGTCATGTTTACATGCAATCTTAAATGTGGGATTGCATAACTTGCCTCGAAGTCTGCCACCAGGAGGAGGCACCTGAATCTGCTAAACCCACATATAAATTCGCTGCATCTGGTTTTAAGGCAAACCAGAAAGACAGAAAAATGGATATTTCTTGGTTTGATATTGAGGTGTCTCGAATCAAACCATCCCATTTCGAATTCCAAATCCAGTATACTCAAGTCAAGTAAAGACACAAAGACTTACATGAATAAATTAGATTAAGTTAATTTACTCCTCTAGTAACATAGTGAAAGGGTATTGAATAATCACCTTTTAAACCACGCTGGATAAATAACATAACTAATTCAGCCCAAGGATGTTCCTCTCTAATTCATAATTCCATTGCTAATTGAAATATCCATTAGCCAGGCCGTAATGGCAGCGTGGCAAGAAACCATCAAAGGTCTGCAAAATTTGCCCACTAACCATTTTTGGGCGTTAATGAAACAAATTTTGGCTCGCAAATTAGAAAAACATCATGTTCCTAACTGCCCACAAGGCTTTCGCGTGAAATAAATATCACCTATTAAAAGATGAAAAGAGTTATGGAGCATTCAGGAAATTAATGTATAAAAATATCCCGGTTAGTACGATTAATTGATTTCGCCAAAACACCGCACTAATAGGGAGCCACAAGCTATGGAAAATATGGATTGGTTCAAAACTTTGTTGGAAGTGACAATAAGCTAATCAAAATCTATTTGCATTTTAGTTCACTCTCAAAAATATCCAATTTTCTGTTCCAAAACTTCCCAATCATGACATTTCATGAAAATAGAAAAAAAAAAGTTTTTTTTTCATTAAAAAACATCAAGTTTTCACGTATATTGTCATATGTACTAATTATGCATATTACATATGTAATTTTAATATGTACATTAAAGAATATACAAAGCCACACCAACTCAAATTTATAAATGCACTAGGCAGGGTACTCCACTACATGCATTATGAAACTCACTATGAGGTCGAATAAATGAAGTTTTACGAGGGAAATCGTGTTTCATAAACTTTTCGTTATTGATTTCAACAATTAATGGGAAAAGGATTGTTTACAAGGCGACTTAGTAACGTTTTAAAGTCAAGCACGTAAACAAACCTGTTTTACATACCTTGACTTGACGTGTTAAGTTAAATCAAGTCGAAGTAAGTTAACAGGTTAGCAATAGATGATTAACCCTTCGAAACAGCTTCGATTACAAGGCCTATAACAGATCGTGTGGCAGTTTGCAGTAAACTCGCATCCGGAAGTATAAATTACACTCAAGTTTCCATTAAAAACAGTAGCATTTTTTGGAGGACGTGTAATGGGATCACCGAATGTCCTCAGACGCTCGTATCACGTGACGCTGTTTTAATTTACAGCCAATCCAGTTTCGCTAGGCCTACATCGCTGTTTTTGTCTTATGGCCAAAATCCACCCCCACCCCTGACATTCGGGGTGAGCAGGGGTGGCTCATCCGTTCACCTCCGCCCTATTTTTCCCCATCATTCCCTATTTTTTGGCGGTTTTCCTTCCCCCTCAGCGCCCCCTCGTTGCCAGAATGCCTCACCTGGCTCGTTTTTTTCAACAGAAAAGGTAGCCAAAGGTGACTTTGAAAAATTAATGTGGATGACTCGGGGCAAGGTGAAACTTTCACCTCGGAACTGGACAAATTAAATGAATGAACCACCGAATCTAAACTGAAAAAAATTACTGTAAATCTGTTAACCACAACTGGAGGGGAGAAAAATGACCATCACAGTTCTAAAAAAGCTCCGAAAACACGTTGCTAATACACAAATAACTGAAGCTATGTTATGTAGAGCGGACCGAGCTAAAGAAGGGTACCCATTTCAGAGCTGAGAGCACAGTGGCCATCGATAGTTAACCGTGATGAACATTCAGCCACCACTCTGTCCAGCCAGCTGAAAATGTCTGAGAGAACGAGTTGAATATTGAGAAATGAGTTGATATCATGAGATATACTTGTCCACTCTAGAGCTATTAACTCTGAAACTCCGTGGACTATCAACCAGCATTCAGTCCAGTTGTACGATTAAAATCACCTATTCGAAAGAGGTTGAAATTACGAGTTAATGTAGTACATGTATTTGATAAAAGACGAACCAACCCAGCCATTAGAGCTACATTTTCAAACCCTCTCAACATTCAATCTGAGAGCGCTCTCGGTCCAGTGTCCATGTACAGAGCACTAGTTTTACCTCTCGAGAGATGAAGATTGTCCCTGAAGATAAAGACTCTTTCTGCTCTCGAATGGACACCGTCCCAAACAGGTTGGAATTGAGGAAGTTGCTATCTGAGAGTGGATTGGCGATCTCAGAGTCCATGTGTAAGTGCCTATTAACTCCCGAGCGATCTCACTCAAGTCTACTAGTCTACACGATATGAAACCAGGTCCTGATCGAGGTGCTCTCAGTCGTATTAACTTTCACGCCTGCTCTCAAATGAACACGTACAGTAACCCTTTCATAGGCCTAAATTTAAAGGAAAGCGAAACTTACAAAGGGTAAGATACAGTAGGTCACCAGCATCTGATGTTGCAGCTGAGTTGATAGGCCTATCATACCACCGACATTCACTAGAAATCTTTCGCGGGGAGTTTCCTCGTGCATTTTCAAAGCTTTCACGACCGAAATTTACCGGATCCGACATAAAATCGCGACTAAACCGTTCGATTTTCATGGAATTCGAAAGTGGCTGTTGCATCATCCGAGCGGTGCCCCGGATGCAATGACGTAATGTATCTTGCGACCATAGCCCCCTGTTGGCGATTACAATTCGAAGTTAGTAAAGGCGCATCAGCATAGGGCCTAAACACATGGATTTCGTGAAATTGGTTGAAATTCCAGGAATCCAATGTTACATGTACGTCATCGGGACCCAGTGGTCATATCAGGCGCGTTTGCATTCGAAATCGAATTAAGCATTTTTTACTACGAAATGGCGCACCAGAACTAGAGGAAAAGGTGCTCAAATCGGAAACATAAATCAGTTTTATTGGCAACGGATGACGAAGCAGCAAAGGCAGTTTTTAAACTAATTCGCTGTTTAATTTCTGGTATCATACCGACCCACGCAATTATCTCTGGATGGAAAAACACTAATTCAACATAACAGAAGAATTCGCTCCATAAATGATAATTTAAACTTTTCTGACTATCCACATTTTTTTTAAAGCAATTTAAAATTCAAAAACTGGAAATCTTTTCCAAATGCGCTCAACACTGATCGGTGAATTGGTATCGAGATAATGGTAAGCAGTGCCAAAACACATTGAACGTTCCTTTTTAACAAACAAAAATTTCAATTTGAAGCAGCCATTCCTGATAACTTCATTAAAACATTGATATTCTCTTTCATTAGTATGTACAGTATGTGATCACTAAAGAAATTATAAGGTAGATTTGCATCCAATATAGTCAATAGTGCAATCTATGAAACCAAATGTATGACCATTCTCCGACCACATACACATTTCTTTTCTGACGTAAATGCTCTGTGTCAATGTAAAGGCAAAGTAAAGCCTATACTTAAGCCCCTAATAAATACCGGGGCGCACGTCACGCATTTTTCACCACAAAAGAGTTGTGTGGAGGAAAAAGTGCGCAGGGTGGTGCTGAGTAAAGGGTTGATGATAAGAATGGTCCCCATAGGGGGCGGGGAGGTGCAATTATCCAAATCCGTAATTAATATCCGTCTGATGTTAGTAATCGTACAATAATAAGCATTCCAGTTTTTATTTCACTTTCAACAGCACTTCGCATCATATACTTTGCGGATGCAGTTGACCGATCAACACCCTTTGCTGGCCCCTGAGGAGCACAAAAAGGTGTTCGTGCACTCGTCTTAGGGGGAAAGCCTTCCATCCACGCCTTGTTATGACAAATGCTGGGGAAAACTTGAGACCCATAACTAGGCTTACATAGCGAGGTAAAGATTGCCCGCCCATATAAACAACGAAAGTTGAGTTGAAGATGTTTAGTGTCGAGCCTTTGTATCACTATGGTTACATCCAAGCTTTTAAGTCAACTCAAATAAAGCGCCTTTAAATCTGATGGGTTTGAGGTGCCTCGAATAAAAGCACTAAACGCCGCCTTATATCAAGTGATCTAAACCAGGTTCACATGCCTGAATTGCTATATAAATGTATGTTGAAGAAATCAAGATTTCGTTTCTGTAACGTTTCCTGAAGATCCATTCGAGAAGTTAAATTCTCGATTCAGATAGGTGAAACGTTTACAACAACAAAAAAAATATTAATAATGATAATTGGTTTTTCATTCCACAATCTATACTGCAGTTGAAGCTAACAGGTGTTTTCATTAGAGATTAATCTACTCTCGATTATTTAATTCCTTCAGAAATGGGAGAGGGCAATCAAATCGGGAGCTAATGAAATAATATAAAATCCAATTAGTCGGAAGATAGGTGTCCGGGTCATTAATGGGGTATCAAAACTTAAAAATTATCTACAATAACAAAGATATTCGCAATAAGATTGATAGGTTTATGACGACTCTCACGCGGAAAACCGGAAAGGCAAAAAAAACAGAAAAAAAAAGAAAGAAAAAAAGTACGATCGTTATCGAGAACTAAAAAACCACTAACGATTATATGGTTTCCAAAATTTATTTTTGGAATACAAATGTGGCCAAAAATGGGGGTTCAGATTTTAATCCTGAAAACTAATAACCATGATAGGTATAGCTCCTTTAAGACCAAGTCAATAGAGATAACAGTTCACACTACTTGTCAAAGTCTGTCCCCAGGTAAAGCCCAAGTCAAGTATCTTTAAGTGAAATAAAGGCATATAAACAGATTTTCATGCATAACCTACGTAGATGAAGATACATTCTATCTTTGTTCTTAAAACAGCGATTTTGAGTTTTGTTTTAAATGTATGAAATACCAAATCTGATACCTGTCTGCTGTGTAGCCATGCATTTCATGGCTACTCTGCATCAATTCATGTTCACATCGAGCTACGTGTATTTAATAATCCTGCATGCGCAGGTTTTATAAAGTATTCTACGCACTAAAAGCTAAACTGATTTCATATCCCTTTTAATGCACCGCTTGTTTACCGAATCAGCCATTCCAAGACAAATTCACCAACTTATTAAAGTAAAGAGAGCTCGCATAAATTTACAAATTAAAAATTCACCCAACTCCGCTCATCAAAATTTAAGCAGAACTTGAAAAGGCCACTGATGGAAATTGGCTCGGCACAGATGCACTGATTCCCTTATGGACAGAAGCGCCATAACATCTCACCGTAGCGCCATCTGTGCTCCTCTCGGGCACATCACAGCGCCCCTCAGTGGCAACTATTTCGTCCGTCGTTTTTAGCGAAGTTCGTTGTAAAAACGCACTAAATTAGCTAGATGCTTTTTTGGCATAGTGATAATGATCCACCTTGTCGGTTCCTTGACCCCACCCCACCCCACCCCACTCCCCTCCATTTCACTCACGGGCCAGTAGAGGCGCTTCGGGGTGGGGTGGGGGGGTTGTTACCGAATGGTGTGGTACAGTACCTCTCGTGCAGCATTATGGGAATGAATGGGTGAAGGAACTTGAATGACACCGCGGGGATAACCAACTCTTTGAATCCCAGTTTTTTTGGCGTTACTCCTATTTGCCCAAGTTGGAATTGGATAGCAATCTAGAAGAATACTCATCGAGTACATTCGAAATAAGCCACCGAGTTTGCACAACCACCTATACGACCGATCCCACTTTGGTCAATTGTCGTCTAATGGTCAGCATAATGCGGAATAACATTTCAAAGTCTATGCACAAGCCGCTATAGCCCCCTAGCATTCTCTCATCAACTCAATTCAATACACCCACCGCCAACACCTGAGGTGCCATGAGGTTGGGGTGCATTTACCCCAGAGGAAAAATGAAATAACACAGATTGTGCGGAAAAATCTCAGCAAACAAAATAAGTAAAATGAAATACTCCAGAATGACATGCCATCCAAGGACTGTTTCAGAAAAACTACAATAAAAACGAAGGCAAAATAAAAGCAAAATAGTACAGAAGATACAGCTCATAGTGATCATTTCACACACGCTATTAGAAGGATAGAATCGACTCTCACAACTACGTGTAGTTTGACAGCACACTGACATGGTAGTCAGTGCCAAACGTGATTGAAATGTTTAGAGATTAGCCTGCATGCCCAAAAACCCATTGCCAAAATGACGACTAATGCATTTGCTTTGATGTGCATCTGAGAGCAGAGGCCGGAAGTGACCATCCTGGAATGTCGCACCACCAGGTGACAGAACATTCCCAAGTCCTTCGAAGAAACACCACTTGACCATGCCAGAGAACTAAACGAGGTGAAATGACTGATTTTCATAGCCGCAGAAGTGCCATTTAAATAAATGGACCATCCGAATGCATCTGGGTCATTGCCCTTAATAATACCGACCACAGCCCACTTTAAATTGCTCGGAAATCGATTACGTCACTCCAAGGTTTCTGGCTGGTCAAATGCCAATTGCATACAAGCAGTGGGTTGTGGTCGGCCAGACTGCACGACATTAACATGGCAATTAGCGGCTTGACCATGACCGTCTGGTGCCATTCGGAAGCGACGGTATTTGCAATCCAATGGCCAGTTCTGGACGTCGAGGTTGCACTTCATAAAGTTGAGTAAGCATCAATCCATTTCCCATGATATGGATACCTCCTCAAAGGTATCCCTCTGAGTCAGCGATTCATTTTTTACATGACATAGACCCTTGTATGGACAACAAAATACATGTACCAACATTCACAGATTTCAGAACACGGCAATAGATGGCGCGCCAGTCGCCGCAAGGGTCGTTCGGAAAGTCGCCGCGCGGGATTTTTAAGGACGACCCCCGTATTGATCTCTGGGGCGATTATTATTATTGGGACGTCCAGACAACAGGTAGGATAGGATCGTTGTCCCAACACCATGGCAACGGCATTGCAACCCGCCATTTTTATTGGCTCGCAGCGAGCAAACCGGTTGCGGAGCGAAATTTAAGCGAGGAGAGCAAAAAATTAAAACAAAAAACGTACATGTAGGGCTGAAAAGCGCGCAGATTTTAACAAAGTTTATGAAAAGTTTTATATCCTTTACGTGTTAAACTACATGTAAGTTAAGAGAAAATTTTTTTGAAAAAAGGTAGTTAGTTGAACTCCTAAGTTTTGTAGTTCGTAGAGAAAGTGACGAGGTTGGTTGACGAGGAGCGCCAGCAGGCGGCGCTATAATCGCTACAATCGAAAATGGCTTAGATTAAGAAACTGGGGTTAAAAATTAACAAATCAAATTTAAAATGGTAGGTAATCAAAAATTCGAGTTTTTGCTGGACGTCGTTGATGCACAGCTCCTTCAGTGCAACATTTTATCAATCGATGTACAGGGTGTGCTCCCCCTACTCATTTTCTTCTCAAACTCCGTTGCCTCCAGGTAAATTAACGTTAGAAAACTGGTGATCAAAGAAATGAGGTTAAGGCGAAGCGCGAATTAATCTTCCCACCGGTTGATAGGTCAATTCATTAAAGGATCATCAATTGAGCAGTTCCGCCGCGGCGTGCGATGACACTTGACATAAACAGGCTCAGTTAACACACAGGGGTTAAGCCATTAAAGGCATTATGGGTCACCCCATTGCCGGATTATGGGATCAAGACGTTATCGGCCCAGCGGCGCTGCATAATGGCACTTAAAAACATTTTTTGCACCTTTTGAAAGTGCCTTTAATTATAATTAAACAGCGCTAATTCCACGTGTCGACAAAAACTTACTGAAAACACTAGAAACAGGTGATGTAATTTACCACCTTAATTCTTAACGTTCGAATATGCAATACGATTTCATGAGCAAAAACGATTAAAGCTCTGCTTCTAAAACTTTCGCCTTCATCCAAAACGCCGCTTTTTACCCCAATCCTCTTATGATAATTCATCTTTGCCCAAATACAGGTAAACATGCATTATACATCTTTACCCAAATACAGGTAAACATGCATTATACATGTATTGTCAGCAAAAGTTAATCAAGCTAATAACAGCTGGCAGTGATTGCTTGTGGTCAGGGGCAGTTAAATCAGTATATTCTTATGTTAGCAAGGGCTAGGTTTAATACAAAAAAAAACATTTAGAAAAAGGAAGAGCTGTAATACACTTAACAGCTATAGAAGAACCACTGGAACCATGGAACTGGGCTGAAAGCGAATCCAATCGACAGTTAATTTGCGATTAACTAAGTCTAGTATTTCGCAAACAGCGACACTGGTGAGAGGAAGGAGTTCAACAAAAAAACATTGGAGGCGCTTCAGCTCAAGGCGTCAACCATTTTTCTTTCAACAACTGAAAACCAGGAATCCCTAATCGATTAGCGACACCTCTCTGATTGGCTGTCCTTCAGTTCCATCAGTTCGTATTTCTACTATAGGAGATGTACCAATTTTGTATACTGTCGTTTGTGCACATTTGCAATTGTGACGTACTCAAAGTTTATCTCAAATAATTTTCGATGCGTACCTAGTCACTGTTTTGAGTAATCCCAGTTCTTCCCTTTTACTGTGATTTCAAGGTGTTCTCCAAGGTGTGCCGTTACCCAAATTTGGGAAAAAGTTACCCTATTCTGGGTAACTTACGTAACTGCAGCTCAGTTTTAGGGTCTTGTAAGTTAGTTATTGGGGGAAAACGGCTATTAATGCCTCGCCCTAGACAGGAGTAGAAAGCCGTGACGTCTACGGAAGCCCCGAAGGACAATCCAAATATCGACATGAGCATTTTCGCCATGGTACTGTATTTTAGGGGGCTTTATTGGCATAGCTGGGGATAATTCAGACTGTCGTCATGGCGCCAGAGGCGGGCGAGACATGAGCGGCCCCTGCGACACCCAGGCAACAGGCAATTGGTGTTTGCTCCGAGCTTTTGTCATCTTTCCAAATTTGTTGATGACGCCAGTTTAATTGGCGCAATGACCTTTGAGCCGAATCGCCGCAAATAGCCCGCTTCATCGGGCTCAATTACGTCACCATCAGTCCGTTCACCCAAACTTTCAGATACCCAGCAGTTGAAAAGCTAGACTTAAGTTTGATCGATTCCTCCAATTCGTAATGGACAGACCCCATGAAAATTCCACAACTGTCAGTATGCCACCATCCGTAGCATCAATTGGTAATTATCTTAACAAAACCCACGACCGCCTGATAACACATGGTCACACTTAAGTCGGGGTAGCCAAGCCTGTACAGTAGTGGACTTGAACAGCATTAAGTAGCTTTTGAGTGATGTCCGAAAATGCTGTAGCAGTTCTCGAGTGAGCGTGACAGCAGAGATTACAGAAACATTCCTTACTGATTACAGCATAAAAGCGAGTCTTTATGAGCGCGGCGAAAGTTATGAGCTGCCCAAACAGACGTTCATAAAGTTTGGAAGAAATGAGAAAAGAGTTGAAATATACGCTAGCAAGCAGGTGGTCAGTTGGCGTGTCATCCATCAGGCCGAACCGTGAGGGCGTGAGAACAAGCCCACCGAGCACGAGTTGCCCACCAGGTGGCAGCACGATCGCCGCGCCACTCTCGCGCGGTGGGCAAAACCGGAACACACGAAATTGCCCTTAAAAAGCCATTACGGAGGCCGAAAACGCGCGATATGGTCAACCGCACAGATCGGGACGAATAAATAATCAAAAACGCCAGCCTTATTGGTGGATAATGAATGCTGGAGAAAACAAGCGACAAATTACCGCCGCCATATTTTTGGGAGGTCGAGCGCAAAAACGCACAGATGAACGTAAATAAAGTTTTACATACACTGTTTTACACAATCATAATTTTCAATTCAGTATATGGCAGTGAAACTTGCGTATATGACGCCCATTGAAAACGTCATTTAAATTAACCCCCCGTCCACATTCGTCCTCATCGAATACTACTGTACATGATCATTATTCCGCCCAAGGGCCTCCGTAACGTGACAAGTTATAATCGAGGGAATTTAATGGGTTACCCAAAACAGGCGCGTGCATGCGGTTGACCACTGATGGTCAGTGCTTGCCCACTGGCCAGCTTCGGATGGCGAACTCCGACGATGGCTTCGACCACATGCACCCATGAATCACCAGCTGGACGAAGGGGGATGGACGATGGTCAGGTGGTCAGCCTGCTGTCACTACCTCGGACTCAAAATCAATGAGTGCAAATGCACGACAGCGTGGCGAAAAATCAAAGGACAATTGGGAGTGTGCAGCAGTCAGCCACTTTCATGGCCGCCAGAGTAGGATAAAACCCTCGGATGCTATGGGAAGTTTTTCATTTTCCCCAAATAAGCTCGTAAATGCAGGCTAATTATTATTTTAACGGTTTTGACTA
>JAQFYZ010001986.1:0-19405 GCA_034695085.1 Cylindroiulus punctatus
CGTTTTTATTTATGTGTTAACGCGAAACTACTGCTTAAAGTATTTTGAATGGTGTGCAGTGGTGTCCCCAAAGTCACCGCTTTTTCAAACGGCTTATGATGGCCCTTAAGGGTACAAATGTTTTGAAACTATATACACACCCTATGGGTACATACTGTATGTTGATTGCACGTGTACCCTTGACATGTGTTCCTAGGGGTACATACGAGTCTACATTTAAATATTTAAATCATTTCATCCCTTTGGGTACATATATATGGGGTGCAGATGTATATTTGTACCCCGCAAAACTGCATTTGTACCTTTACGGTTTACAGTGTAGTCCAGCCAGTGAGTAAAAACACCATACACATTTTGGCAGGGACCAGCCACTGTTGCTTATATCGAGAGCTGACTTCCCAGATATGGTTCCACATATCCGGGTTCGATTGTGCCTTCCTCTTTAGTGTGACGTATTTAATTTGTCGACTTTTCACCAGCATCGGATTAGCGTCATCGGATTAGAGGTCGTAACGTTTGATTAGCGTCATATTGAGCCAAATTTATGACGACTATTCGAACGCAGGCGCTTAACGGCCAATTAAATGATTAGGATTTAGCTATCAAAAATAGTTAGTCGATAAAGCACAAGACGAGCGTGAAAATTCCACACAGAAATTAGGCATAAATGGGTCGATAGTTTTATTAGGCTTGATATGGATGGCCATGCCAGATTTGGCGAGATATGATTAACTTAAACTATATTTATTCACTGCATTTACATGCACTGTTAATACACTGCGGATACACGTATATGTACTTTTGATATGGCAAGATCTGGCCATATCTGCTGCTATATCTGGACCAGTGCAGCATACATGGACATGTTTGTGATCATAAATAGACCTGATATGGATGCCTGAAATTACTATGCAATGTACAAGCTTGACTACTGTAAGCTATATGGATTGATCCAGGCAAATTTGAGCAACTTATTCCTATCCATATATTGTACCTAACCATATATGCAACATTGGAATCGATATGCTAGATATTGCCAGATCTCAACAGGTGCCTGGATATCTAATGTATACACATGAATGCATGCATGGATATGTCAGATGTGGGCAATTATGCATGATCATATATGTGTGTATGGAATCGACATGCCAGATATGACATTATGCCATACTTTGCCAGATGTCAACAGGTACCTGGATATGTGCCCTATACACAAATGTATGGCGATTCCAGATTTGAGCATACATGTATACATGTATGTGCATAAATATTGCCGATATGCCATATATGAACATTATGCCAGGCTTTGCCAGATGTATACATCATGTGTCATATTAAATGCTTGGCTATCAGATGTGAGCAAGTATACCTGGTCATATATGTGAGCATTTAAACGATATGCCAGATTTTGCCAGATGTCAACACCTACCTTGATATGTGCCATATAAGTGTATGGCAATGCCAGATGTGAGCAATTACATCTATGTGATTATGCAATCGATATGCCAGATGTTGCCAGATATCATCAGCTGCCTAGATATGTACACAAATGTATGAATGTCAGATGTGGATAAAATTATACCTGGAATATTACATATACATGGAATCGATGTGCTAATGTTGCCATATATCACCTGATGCAAGTACCTGTTTTCACTGTCCATGCATACCCATTCAGATATGCACAGATATGTGATCCCATTTGGTGTCATTTGGAGGATCTTCCAAAAAAAATGGCTGCCATAATTAAGTCGTGATCCAATCCTAACTGATGGATAAAAGCTTTTTAATGGCTTTTCCTCCTCGTCACATTTCCTACACGTGTTCGGTTGCATTTACCAAATTTTATCCCATTTTTGTGAAATGTATACAGGCGACCATATCTGTCTTGCATTTCCTCCATCTTTAATGCACCCAAATCTCGTCGCCACTGAATATTTATTTACATTTTCAATTTCGGTTTTAATATTTTCCGCATAAACCCATTTGCGATTTGGCTCTCGACTGCTAACTGATGCAAATTTTTCGCTAGGCACGTTTTATGCAAATGGGGTGAGGGGTGGGGGTCGGTTGGGGGTGACCCAGATTACCCCTTCCAACCCCCTCCTACCACTGGGATTACAAGAGTTTGCCAGATGGATACACGACTGGCTTAACGAATAATGATCTGCAGAGGATGAAGGGGATTCGTGCACATGATGGTTTTACATGGTCAAACAACAATTGTACTTGCAATTAACTATACACAGGTGT
Source organism: Cylindroiulus punctatus (assembly GCA_034695085.1). Lineage (NCBI taxonomy): Eukaryota > Metazoa > Arthropoda > Diplopoda > Julida > Julidae > Cylindroiulus > Cylindroiulus punctatus. The sequence continues at coordinate 2,254 of JAQFYZ010001986.1, forward strand.
GTGAGCAGATTCGAAAGTTGGAACGAATTTAAATAGGGTATAAAAGTATTCAACAACTTAAATAATGTTTGACTAAAACTAACAATTAAAATCAAATATCCTTTTCAATAGAGGTGATCTAAAATATTCGAATCGTTTTTAATCATAGATTGTTTTGCCAGAAATCATATTTCAAAAAATCCAGAAATAGGATTTACATCCCATATTAGATAGTTTGCTGGACTTCATACCTAGACAAGTGAGGAATTGAGCAACCTGAAGATTACTGTGAGGAGTTGAGGAAGTTGAGGATTGCTGTAAGGAGTTGAGTAAGCTCAAGGATATCTATGGGGAGTTGAAGAACCTGAGGAATCCTTTGGCCGTGAGTAGTTGAGGATGCTCAAATATTGCTGTGAGGAGTTGAGGAAGCTCAAGGTAGCTGTGAGGAGTAGAGCAACCTGAAGATTAGCTGTGAGGAGTTGAGGAAGTTGAAGGATTGCTGTGAGGAGTTGAGGATGCTCAAGGATGGCTCTGAGGAGTTGAGCAACCTGAAGATTACCTCTGAGGAGTTAAGCAACCTGAAGATTATCTGTGAGGAATCCTTTATTTATGAGGAGTTGAGAAAGTTGAAGGATAGCTGTGGGAAATTGAGAAATCTGAAGGTTAGCTGTGAGGAGTTGAGGTTTCAATGTCGTGGGATTCCTCACACTCCTCATTTTCATGAAACGAGGCCCAGAAAGCATAAGAAAATTACAGATATTTGATTAACATGCATTCGAAAATATGCAAATCAATTTTCTCATTAACACCAATTTCCAACCCTCATTTTGCAATACCTAATTACATGCAGGGTGCGGCTAAAGTGATTAGACGATTTAAATTTGACGCTGCTTCAACACTATTAGATGGCATAGCACATCACACCATGTTGTGTAGAGGGGTTCACAGCATTTAGTGCTGTGTTTTCAGTTTTGTGTGTAAGAAGTTAGGGCATGTTCTAGGTCCCTACATAAATCAACTGCCAATTGGTGGTTTTCTGAAGACAAATGGGCGCTGAAACACCTAACGCTCAAACTTGAATACCTATCGAAAACGCAATAAACCCCTCTACATATCGGTGTGCATATTGGCTAGTCACCTTCATGGACGTTGTTCCTGTAAAGCACCGCGACTCTTGCGGTGTCCGGTGCACTTCCGCCGTCCCTTGAAAATCCGTGGGAGCGATATGATTTTTGTGCCTGACCGTACCCATATCCGCAGCAGGTCTCCAAGGTGAACAGCCTCTGGCCAATAGTTTCATTCGAGCAATTTCGCATTTAAATCGTCTAATCACTTCGGCCGCACCTGCACTGCACAGCAGCTGTGCATTGCGGTGGAAGTCAGCAAAATAACATTTGTGTCATTTGCAGTCGACCATTCTACATACACACAGGATGTACTGACAAAACTACATACACTGAAAACACTGAAAATCCTGTGCATTGCAGTGCAGCTCAGTGTCCCCTTAAGATGTGTTTGCTCTCTAAAACGGAAATCCAGTCCATTCCGGAGTTTATGTTTCTGCTAAACAACATTGCGAGGCAGTGGTGAACGGTCGACCTCTCTAGTCTGGGCACCTCTGTAAGTTGGGCCTCTTGGAGCCTGTCAGCGCTAGCGTTACTTGCCACCGTGTTTACGATAATCTGGTCCAAATAGCGTTTTCCCGAACTTATTCCCAATCCGATATTTTTATCTCTTTTATTCCTTGAGGGTTTTCAGACGCTTTAAAAAGCGTTTTTTGTACGCTGAGGCGTAAACAGATCGCTTCGTGTCCTTTTGCTATGGCTTTGCTGGAGAGCGTTTTGGCTGCTGATAAATGGATGATATTTAAAATCCGAAAGACGGATTGAAGTGGAAGCAGACACTGCAGTTGGCAAATGAACTGAAACTGAAATAGCTGCGTTTTATGCCTTTTACATACCAAGTGCCTTCGCTCTTTTGCATTCATGACGATGCACCTGCATGCAAAACTCACACTTCAAACAGACTTTGCTCGAAGCGCCATTACAGGGCATTTTTGCTCTCATGCCTCGTTTGCGACTCCTTTTCATGGTGGGAATGCCTTACATAGCCCCACCAGGCACCGATTTTGGTTATGTCTGGTGATTGGCCATGTAGGAATGCACAAATTGGGCAAATTAGTAAGTTGGAAAATTGGTGTGTGACCCATATTTGTGATTGGCGATGCACTACACATGCAATGCATGAATTTCACACCTTATACTAAATGCTATTAATCCCTCTACACATAGGTGCTCATATTGACCTGAAAACTGCAAATGTGTTGACGCAATCCCAAATTAAAATCGTCTCAACACTTCAGCCGCACTTTACTGCTGTGCAGCTATGCGTTGCAGTGGTGACACCCTGTATATTCTGGCTCGCATTGTTTAACCCAGATCTGAGACTGACCAGATGTGGACATAGTGCAATGTTTATGCTAGTAATTAAAAGTTAAAACGTTAACAAAAATCATTAAATACTTAGTTTGAGTGTATACTTAAGCTCAGCTTTTAAGTGTGTGCTTTCAAGTAAAATATTGGTAAAAAATAAAAAGTAAAAAATTAAATTAAAAAAATAATTCGACATTTAATTAACGTTGTGTATTATTTCCTTGTTTGTATTTTTTAAAAAAAAACGAGTTTAAACTTTTGGCAAAGTAACTATTCCCATCGCAGCTGATGTTTAATTGCACTTAAGTCGAAAATGAAATCAAAGGAATTCAACATGAAATTGTATTAAAAAATACTTGAGAGCTCTGAAAACGATAGTGAAAACATAGGTTACTTGTTTTCAAATTGAATGTTGAATTCAACATTAAATTTAAAAAATAATTGCAACATATTGTATATGAGGGTACTTACGAATTCTATAAAGCAATTTATTAATTCAATATTAAATTATTATTGTAAAAATACTTAAAATGAAAAAAGTCAATAATGAATGATTGGCAATAAATATATGGCAAAAGATATCTCATTTAAAAATGTATTTCCATAACGAATTGCTCAATTCATGTTAAAAATAAACGCTTGTTATTCTGAAATTTCATTTATTTCTTTATGAAATACGTTGCATTCAATTCTTTATGAAATACATTGCATTCATTTCTTTATGAAATACATTTAATTCATTTCTTTATGAAATAAATTGTATTCAATTCTTTTTGAAATACATTTTATTCATTTCTTTGTGAAATACATTTAATTCATATCTTTGTGAAATACACTGCATTCATTTCTTTATGAAATACATTTAATTCATTTCTTTATGAAATACATTGTATTCAATTCTTTTTGAAATAGATTTCATTCATTTCTTTATGAAATACATTTAATTCATTTCTTTATGAAATACATTTAATTCATTTCTTTATGAAATACATTTAATTCATTTCTTTATAAAATACATTGCAGTCATTTCTTTATGAAATGCATTTAAAATGCATTTGTTTGTTTGGCAAAAACGCTCAGCGCCATCTGTGGCCAGCATCCAAAGTCCCAGCACGTTATGGTTTCGATTTATGCTCAATAAATCCAGCCAGATTTCTGCATTTTATCATGCATTTTATGCATCTTTAAAACGATAGTACTGCAGGTACGCATTGCGCTGTGGGGAAAAAAAGGGGAAAAACTAAAAAAAAAGTTAAAAAAAAATCCCCAGGTCTATTTCGTGTAGATTTTCATGCATTGTACTGTCGTAAAAATGGGGATTTACGTCTCCATACGCCAGCAATGGATGTGAGTGACGTCATCTAAAACCCAATCAATGCTTCTATGGTAACTTTTTTATAACGCAGTAAATAAAATAGCTGCAACATCGTCGATCCGTCGTTACATTCGTACGATGAGCGCCCTCGGCGCCGGATTAGGGCCCCACCCCTTACCCCCCTTACCCCCCCCCCCCCCTAGTTGCCACCCCCGCTGGATTTCCTTTAATACATGTTTTGATATCTAATTCGTAGCGTCGATTCGCGTTTGACTCGTTATTTCTGAGGATCTTTTGAATAATGCATAGTGTGCTTAGGGGGTGGGTGAGGGGGTAGGGGTTTAAGGTGCCCAAATCCAAGGGGAAAAACAGGCGGAAATAGGAAATGCCAACTCGTGTGTCGAGCATCATTAGAGACGAGATATTTTCACTAGAATGTTGGCTGAACATCAAATTTGCAGTTTTTTCCTACACACACCTGTTGTTCATTAGATTAAATGTTGCCAAAAATAATGAAAAACATAAACAAAATTGGGTTTTGATGTAGGGTGTATGGGGGTAGCTGCTCAGTCCTGTCGATTTTTAGCATGATTCTGATCCAACTAGTTTTAGCAGGACATTCCAAAATATTGAATTAACCATTGGATTAATTCACTATTTCAATATTCCAGAAAACACGTTCTGGAATATGTTATGGAATGTGTTTTATCTCACTAAATCTTCATGAATTTCTCCACTGCAAGAGAAACAGACAAATAACATTTTTTTGTAATCTAGCATATTCATTTTTATATTATTTAAAAATATTTTTATTATTTTATTATATTATCATTTTTATATTTTAACATTTTATAACTTATAATTTTCTTGCCATTATGGACAATTAATGTTTTCAAACAAGATGTTGTTTCTGATGTGTCTGGTACTTAACTAATTTAAATTTATTTTTCAAATTATTTAAAAATATTTTATTCTATTATCGTTCATTATGTATATTTTAAGATTTTATAACTTATGATTTTGTTGCTATTAGGGTCAATTCATGTTTCAAATCAAGATGCTGTTTCTGATGTATCTGATACTTAACTGATTCATACTTATTTTTCAAATTATTTAAAAATATTTTATTACATTATTTATTGATATACAGTATTTTAACATTTTATAACATTATTTTGTTGCCATAATTGTCAATTAATGTCTTAACTCAAGACGCTGTTTCCGATGCATCTGATACTTAACTGATTCACATTTATTTTTCAAATTATTTTAAAATATTTTATTATATGATGATTTACTTAATAAATTTTTAACATTTGATAACTTATAATTTTGTTACCATTAGGAAAATTTATGTTTCAAATCAAGATGCTGTTTCTGATGTACAATGCAGCTGATATAAAACTGATTCATTGTGGACTTGATTGGAAAACTGGTCATGTCTTTGTTACATTAACGTTTTACACATATCAGCAAATATCAATTTGCAACTACTATTTTTCATCATTTTGCCTTCGTCTTTGGCTAATTTCTTTGGAACTAATTTATTCTTCTTTTTTTTCTAAAATTAATTTATTTTGAAGAAAATGCCTTTTGACCTTTCTTAATGTTTGCCATCAAACGAGTCAACTCTTGTTCGTATTTCGTTAGGATTCAGGCAATTCCTGATTTCTGGTTAGTACATTTTGGATTAAAATCTCCCATTTCCTCCGCCCAAACCGTGTCGCTAGACCGTAAACCCCTTTTCGGCAAGTTCGCTGGAAATTCAATCAAAATTAATTAGCCAGAGCGCAGAGATGCCTTTGAGGGAAATTTGGGTTTGGTCCTTCATGAACAAATGTCTATAACGAAAATGAAATTAAGTGCACTGGCGAGCCTACAGGTGAGCTGCTAACATCGCTAATGACTTTCTGGGTCGTTGTTTCCATCAATACCAGCAGATTATTTGGGTTTAGACCTGGAGGTTAATCCTCCCTTAGCATCGTGGGTGCTTTCCTTTCAGTAATTCGTGTTTTTGTCATCATTCTAATGAGATTTTTATCCCTACTTCATTCAAAGCCCTGCTTTTCAACAGCATGGAGATGAATTTCAGTGAAAAAAAGTTGAGTTGTCAAAAGCAGTCGTTGGAGGGCGCTCTATAATATAACCTATCATATCATAACAACCCTCATGACTGTGTGTTTGTTACACAGAAATATCATATAGTAACCCTAATTTTCTAATATGCAATTTTCTAGAAATCATATTGCGGTGAATTTAGACAAAAGTTTTCACAGTTAAGGAGATGCATTCCCCTTAACCCCCTTAGAGGGAGAAATGCGAATAATCCCTCTATAAAGGGTGTTTTTGGCACCTAAGGAACAATCACGCAAAATTTCAAGTTTCTAGCCCTTTTAGTTTAGGCGATACATATAGCTCTCCGTTTAGCCCATTAGGGGGTAAATATGAAGATAAATTTTTTGGTTTGGGGTTCTTGGAACCTGAGGTACATATGTGCAAGATTGCATGGATGTAGCTCTTATGGTTTGTGCGCAGCGATGATGTATCAGTGAGTGAGGACAACCACCTTTATATCCGTGTATACATTGTATATACATATACATGTATGTATATACATTCCCCTTAACCCATTAGAGGGAGAAATGCGAACAATCCGTCCATAATGGGTGTTATTGGCACCTAAGGAACACAATTCAAAATTTCAAGTTTCTAGTCCTTAAAGTTTAGGTGATACATTTACCCTTCTGTTTAGTCCCCCTTAGGGGGTAAATATGAAAGTAATTTTTTTGGGTTGGGGATCTTGGAACCTGAGGTACATCTGTGCAAAATTCTATGGTTGTAGCCCTTACGGTTTGTGCGCAGCGATGATATATCAGTGAGTGAGGACACCCACTTTTATATGCATGTATATAGAAAGATGTAGATATCTAACAAGATTGATAGGTTTTGCTCCAGAAAAATGAATTTCAGTCTTGGTTACATGTATGCCATATATGGTTTTGGAGACGAGACTCATGAACGGATCCACAACATCCTTCCATGGGAGTTTTAGGGTGTTGGCAATAGAATTCTGCCCGATTCTTTAGTTTTGGCCACAGCAACCTATGGTTTGGGCGAAGCTAAACATAAATAATAATCAGTGTTCCATAGTTGCTACTACTGTAGCTTAATAAATTAACTGGAAGCTAATATCATCTTGACTTTTTCAGGTGTCCCGTGATGGTGAGGGCCCATCGCCCCTCAGGTCCGCCTGGAACCACTCCCCGGTCTGTCTGCACCAATCGGCCTCCAATCTGGCAGTGCCCAACAATGGCGTGTCCATGCCACAGAGCCTCTCGTTCCAGTCACTGCATTCCACCAGCATCCAATACAGGTCATTTATGTTTACTTTCTTTTATGGTTCTTGATGTCTTGTTATTGATTACAGCACGACTTCATAAATGATGCCATGAGTATCTGCAACTACTCTTGAGATGGAGTTCTGAAATTCATGCAGGGCTCGACAGCGCTGCTTAGCCATCTTGGACTTTTTAAACGTTAGGTTTTTCTTAGTTTCTTTTGGCAGGGTGTGCATGCCTAACTGAGAATAAGTTTGCGGATGAGTTTTCTGCCTATAATTCGGCAGCCGTTGATCCACGCGCCGCTTTTTGGCGAATATTAAATATTTATACGGATCGTATTATATTTTGATAAAGAAATTGCCCGGGGAACAATATGCGTGGGGGTCTCGCGCATTCTCTTCGATTTGATCTATTTCATGTCAGGTTGCCGGCTTCGTTGGAGCGAGCAAAAAACTTATCTTCTCCGAACGCAAATTTCGCGCACAAACCCGCCCGGGGTATTGATCGCAGCCATGTTTGCCCCGTATGTTCACTTGATAAAAAGAGTACACATGAAAAAAATTTCAAAAAGAAAAAATCCATACTGCGTATTATCCGCAAGCGGAGTTTGTACGTCATAGGGCCGTTGATTAATCCACGTTCGACAACAGGCCCGCAATGCCATCTATGATGCACCCTGCACAACTAATGGACTATGATATTTATCAAAATCCCAAACCAATATTATTTCCTTCTTTCATTTCTTACATCCCCCACACCTTGCCCCATCTACAATTCAAATTAAAACTAGACATCCCCAGCAAAAACAGGTTCCTTTGTGCTTGCTTGACTCTCCTCCTAATGCGCCAAAAAGAGTGCTCCAGCCACTTTCCAACGAACCATGAAAATAGTCCCCAGAGGTCCAGAAGGAAAATGTTGCTTTGTTTACCTCGATGACATTATCATTTTTTCTCGACCCGGCGCCACCTCTGATGCACTCTGTGCAACTCACGCAGTTTTTTATTTACTGCTCCAACGCCATCTACGGGACAATATGTGCAACTGGCAAACTTTTCGGACAACCAGTTTACTTTTTGCCAAATAGCGTATGGGAAAACTATAATTGATGTAGCAGTGCTGAATTAGGATCGGTAATCGTTTATTTTCTAAGAGCTGCAGCTACTCCATAATGAAAAGAAGCTTCTTTTCACTTTTTTGTGTGCGAGGTTCTAGAGGAACTAATTTAACCTCCACATCGATTTTACGTCAAATTTTCATTTCATCTTTAACGAAAGAAAAAATTGACGTGAAAGCCACGTACGGTATTCATAAGTCCACGTAGTGTTTCCCGATAAAAAAAAATCATAATTTAAATCACAATCTTGTAATATTTCCAAATTGAGCTTCCATAAAACTAATTCAAAAGTTGTTTGAAAATCATTGCCATGCAAATCAGCGCTGATGCAAATGGAGCACAACATTTCAAACCAAGTATGAATCGGGGCCAATCATTACCCCATTTACCACTTCATGTCACTGACGTCAACCCCAATTTTTATCCATTTACCAAAATACTGTTTTATCATCTTTAATCCCTTCAATGGTGATTTAGACTTATTTTCCTGCGCTTTATTGGTAGGAAATAATTGATAGAATTATTTGATATTGCTTCTCTTGAGAGGCATCACACGCTCGCAGTGACGTCATGTGACTCCTGGTGACGTCATGTGGCCTGCTGGTGACGTCATAGGTCGACATCCGGGGGATGTGAGAATACCCCAGTGCATCATGGGAAGGCTGCGCCTCATTGAACACCATTTTCAAATTTGGGGCCAAATAAACCTAACTTTTTGTTGATAGGGCCATAAAATACATCACGAAAAAATGGAGTCAGTTGTCATGGCAACGCAGGTCGTTTGCTTGTCTTCATGACATGGGATCAGGATCCGGGGCCAATCGCGTGTTCGCGACCGGAAGTGGCATTAGGAGGCCATTTTTTTCATTATTTTCCTGTCATGGCACTCACCAGGTGCCTTTCGTTTGATTTCCTGCCGATTTTTTTCAATTGGAGCTGGGATTTTATTTGACCACTATTGCTTTCATAGGGCTGGAAAAAGCCGCCTGGTGGCAGCACTGGTCGGCTGTGGTTTTCAGTCCGCCATCTTGTGTGGATGCCCTCTAACTGATGCACTTGCATGTTCAAATTGAAATTCCCAAAGTACTCGGGGATATTTAATGCATGCCTAATGCGCTCTGGTACATTCGGTTTAACTTGTTGGATTTGCTGATTTCCCTACAGTGAATGCCTATGTTTTTCCTGACGTCTGACAAAGAGTTTCCAAATTGTTTCCATTGTTGACTGCCGTCCTAAAGTGCTGTGACATACGTTCCATTTGTTATTCACAGCAAATCACTGACAGTTAACTTGTATAAGTAGTTCATAATTAAATTTGTTAAATGTTCATTTATTTTAAATCACCTTAAGTATTTAATATATGATCGAAAAATTATTGTTAATTGTGTTAAGTAGTTGGTTAGCCATATTGTAGTGAAATAACAATTGTTGAACGTCTTGTGACTCTCTGAATGATCTACATATCTAGGTTTATCTTCATGCATTTTACGATGCAAAGCTAAGTTGCAAATTCACGTTGCAAAGGTTGTTAGTATAAGGTGTTAGAAGATATTACTTTAAAGAAGGCAAGTTATTCAAAAACAAATACAACTACATGTACATGTCATTAAATATCAACGAAATCTCCCTTTTTGATTTCTTCTCTCTTGTCACATCCTTAAGGGTGAAATTGGTTGTCAAATTCAATCAGGATGCAATCACACATTATCACTTAGTGCTCAATTTTTCTGCAACAGACATTATTTGAGGCGCACTTTTGAATGTTGTTACCCTTCCTTGGTTCATCGATCAGGTTGCATGAGTTAGCTAATTTTTTTGCATGGCGTGGCACTTAGACCGTTTTGAACTCCCAGTCTTGACTTAGCAGTACATGGTGACTTCCAGTCGTCCATCAATAACATGCAGCTAACGTTTTGTGCAATGGGTGCATTTTTGCATAATGTGACAGTCTTAACACTGTCTGGTATGGGGCCCTTTTGACAATTGGAGATATCCCCTAAGATGTCTATGGTGACTGCCATCAACAGCATCTAGTCGACATTCTGCGCATGTGTGCATTTTTGCATTATGTGGCACTAGTACCCTTTTGAAACCCGATCTTCCTTTGTATTCCATGGTGACTGCCAGTCTTGCATCAACAGCATCCAGCCGACGTATAGTGGCAATGAGTACATTTTTGCATTATGTGGCACTAAGACCCTTTTGAAATCCAAGTCTTAACTTGGATGTCTGTGGTGACAGCCTGTCGTTGGTCAACAACACCCAGCTGGCATTTTGGAGCAATGGGTGCATTTTTGCATTTTGTGGCACTTAGACCCTTTTGAATACCAAGGCTTAGCAGTACATTGTGACTGCCAGTCGTCCATCAACATTTTGGTCAATGTCTTTATCAACTTCCTCTAACATTCGCCTATTCTTCCTCCCTGTCCTAGCCGGGCGTCGTCCATCAACGACCTGTCCTTCGAGGCGGACCAGCTGGAGCGCTCGATCCGCCAGAACGACTCGTCGTTCGTCAAGCGCATGCTTGAGATCCACCACGGCAAGTTCAACGTGAACCTGCACGGCAGCCTGCTGGACAAGAGCAGCTGCGACACGCACAGCCAGTGCATCAGCCAAGAGGTGGAGATCCTGCTACGCAAAAGCCAGACGCTCATCGACCGACTGGGCCAGCGCCAAGAGAGCGTGTCCACCGACCAGGAGGTGCCGGCCATCTTCAGCAACGCCCTGCACTTCGCCATCGAGCACGAAGCCGTGGATGTCATCCGGATGCTGCTCAAGTACGGCGTTGAGCCCAACGAGGGGGGCACCGGGGCCGTGGGCCAAGACGCCGGTCAGCGGGGCAGCTTCTACTCCCTGGGCTCCAGCTCTGTGGCCTCTGAGGAGGGCGACAAGGGCCGCAAGGCCTCCCTGCAGCTGCTCACCCCACGCTACACCAAGCTGCTGGCCAACGACAGCGTGGAGTCCTCCGGCCACTCCTCGGCCTCGCCCAGGCCCGCCCTGTGCCTGCACTGTGACCTGCCCCTGGAGAAGAGGACGGTGCGCCACGACCCCTCTGGAAAGCCTGTCTCCTTCTCTGAGGAATACACCCGCGAGTGCCTCTACACCCTGCCAGCCCTCTTCTTGGCCGTGGCCTACCGCAACAGCGAAGCCGTCTACCTCTTGGCCAAGGTGAGAAACCAAAACCATTACTTTACAACTCACAACCTATCATCTTATTGTTACATTTGGGGCACTCTGCCTGGAAATCATATGTCTGGTCGTTGGTCATTGAAGGTTCTTAAGAGGCACTGAAATCAAGGGACCCTTAAGTTTGTTCATCCTGAAAGCAACTTGTGCATGCTCCGGTGTATTGCGGGGCCTGCATTCATGAGAATGACTTCTCTGTAAAATGACCTTGATTTGGGGACAAATGAGGGAATGGATCTTAAGAGTGTGCTTGCCCTGCATGGTACATAGTCGAATTTGGTCCTAACTCTTACTTTTCTCTTGCAGTATGGTGCGGACACGTCCATCCAGGACGACAATGGCTGCACCCCTCTTCACCTTGCTGTGTGCCAGGATACCTCCTGGACGTGTGTGTGCACCCTCCTGGAGAGCGGCGCCAAGATCGGGGTGGCCAACAGCATGGGCTTTACCCCCCAGGACCTGTGCTCCGACCTGCGCAAGCTGCAGGAGTCCATCGTGGAGGACATCTTCAGCGACTTCTTCGTCAGTGCCGGGGGCTCCTTCGGGGCCGGTGGAGGCAGCGGCAACGTGGCCGGGCCCGAGCCTGAAGGTGGCGTCCCCGGCGGTGTCCCAGCGACCAACAGCTGCCCCCCCAAGCACGGAGCCGGCCTCTTCCGCAGACTGCACTCCGAGATGAGGAACAACCTGAAGTCGTCCAGCAGCAAGAAGGGACACTGCAAGGACCTGTACCAGGAGGAGGTCAGCTTCATCTCGTTGGACCCCGGCACCCTATCGCATCATGGCTCCGTGAGGAGCAGACGAAGCGTGCGGAGCAGCTATGATGACCGAGGGGACCTCAACGACAAGGTAAGGAGCATGCACCAGTTCCTTATCAAACTAACCATACACTGTGTATCCCTTTTTAGGGACTGTGCCCCCACAAACCACACACCACCACCACTGTGTATCCCTCTCCCTCTGTAGCTGCTCTCGGTGCTGTCTTGGCTACCGCATCCCTCTTCCTGTCCCCTTGGACGCTCTATCGCTGCTACTCTGCTACTGTTAGGGCGCCATTTTTTCTTTGAGGCATTGCACCCTTAAACCCCGCCCTACCACCACCATCAATACCCTGTCAATGAAAATAGGCGCAAATCAAAAGCAATATTAACGAAGAAGACATTAAAATGAGAACTCTCAGAGAAAGACGGAAACATCCAATCTAGTAAGTCGAAATATAAATTCTTGCGTCACCGTGCGTCCAAGTGTGCGTTAACACACTGTAAAACAACACTCGTCTGCAGCCGGCCTTACCCTGTGAGACATGAATGGGGATCTTGTGAATGGTGGAAGGACCCTGAAGGTGGGGCCTGTCTGATGGTGTTTTGGGGTGTTGTTCAGATAACATGCCCAGATCCAGAGGATGACTTTGACCATCGGTGGACAATCTTTCGCTCGGATTTCCACCAACGGTTTTCCATGGCAGTAAACGTCACGCATTAGCATCCATCAAGTAGCTTTGTGTTTTCACGGCTCAGCTTAAGGGGTTACTCGACAAAAATAGCGTCTTTAAAAGCCAAAATGTGTCGGCCGTAATTCGCGGGGGCGTTTTTCCATCTTAATGGATTCGGGTGCATGGCAAGCATCATTCGGCGATGGGCTTACTCCGAAGCACTTGGAGAAGTAAAAAATCCGGCGATGAATTTGTGAAACACAATGAAGATTATTATACACGGGCCCTGACGGAATTAATATTTCTCGCATTTCACGAAAACACGCTCGGAGCCCATTAGCGAATTAATGCGCGCAGTCTGCGAATGAAATTGCATCGGTGGCGAGCGGGTCTACGAACTCCTCCAAATTATTTCGCTATTGGCTCATCTGGGACGCGAATAAAAAACACGATTCCGAAGAAAACTTAATAATATTCGCATAATTCTGCTGTGGGCCTAATGCGAGAATCATCATTCCCAGAAATGAGGACGGGAGGCGAGGACGCCCACCCACTCGTATTAATTTCATTTCCTGTTACAGTAGATGCTGCAGCTATTTAGGCTATGAGAGCCTCTATTTTGACAACACGAAATGCAGTTTGAATGCTCCTTTTCAAATGTCACGAACACTGACCGATTCCCTGTAATGGCCAACTTAAGGTGTTCCTTTGGAACTGGGGACTGCCCCTCCCCTTCCCTCCTTACCTTATACTGAGTTATACTAATTAGCGTGATCTGTCAGTGTCATGAAGTGCTACTTCCACCCCATGCACTTGAGTCCGCCTCTCCCTTGGAGTCGCTCTGGTGCTGTTTGTCATGGCCCATCCCATTTCCTGTCCTACCTGGGACAGCGCAAAAGGCGAATGGTGTATTGCCTACGACCCTAGTGCACGTCCTAGACCAATCGTGACATAGACTGCTTCGATTTCACTGCATTCTTAAAGTGGCATGCATTAGTGGTAACCTGAGCATCCAGCATCAGCTCCTGTTGCTCTCATTTCTATGTTACTGCCTATCAACCGCCCTTGTATATCTGTATCCATACGACAAATAAATATCATATATCATATCAATTCCCACCCAAACCTCGTTGAGCGAAAAACTTAGAACACGTACCTGAGACGGAAGGACCCATAGTCAAAGACAAGAACCAAAAATGAGTCGAAAAGTGCCAAAGAGAAAAGTGAGCCGTAGGGACCCAACGGCCAAGCGACCACAAAATCGGTGGCCAGCCCGGCGACCGACAGCTTTCCAAACCGAGACCGGGTGCCCGTTTCCGGGTATTCCATCGGCTTCGATGGTGCAAGGGAGACCATAGACAGGAGCTATTATGCCGTACAGACCGGTGAGCAGGAGGTCTTAACCATTGTATGTCCTCCTACCACTGCTCGTTTGCCACTGTTTAGACGCCATTTTGCCTTTAAGGCATGCAGCCCTTAAACCCCATACCACCACCACCACCACCACCGCAATATCGGTCAATTTTTGTTAACTTCGCATTTAGCAATAGCCATGAAAGGAGAGAAGGTAACTGTTGAGTGTGCCAAATCCCTAACCGAAGAAATGCTCCACTACAAAGTGTAAACTGCCTATTCACACGAAAGACTTTGAGAAAATGACGTAACGGAGGGAACTCCCTCTGTGCTGTTGAGACTGTAGCAGCACATGTAAATGTGCGGAAAAGGACAAAGGACCAACAACTGAGCCAAGTTTCTTTGTCCACAGCTAAATTTGAACTGAACTTCACACTGCAAAAAGTTCACTGTGAGGAACAATCATGGAAGTCATGTGACCTGCAATTGCCCAGGAAGGCCATTGGAATTAAACACAAATAATAACTTATTTTTAAATAATATTGATAAAGCAACAATGGAGTTTCTTTGAATGAAATGCAAATGATATTTGCAAATGCTTTTATAAATGTTACTTATGAGTGAACGTGCATTTTAGAGCACTTGCTTAAAAAGTATCTAATATTTTATCTGAATGAAAAATAATTTAAAAACAACTTTTTGAATTTAAATGCATTATAAAAATATTTTATAAAGTAAATTTAATGTTTGTGAACGAAATTCATTAAGGTATATTTTCTGGATTAAATTTAAAATGCAATTATGAGTGAAATTGCATTTGAAGCACTTTAACAAATATTTGACGTGTCTTCTGAATGAAATATACTGTATTTTAATGCAGTTTCTCATGAATGAAAATGCATTTTAAAATGAGATGGCAAATTATTTCCATGGGGGTGTTGGCTTCACCTAATGCTCGCCCTTATTAATTTGACGTTCATTAAGCAAATTCCCTTCCATGACAATTAATGTCAATGAACGTCCTGACATTTGAGTTGCAAATTGAATTAGTAATGACAGGGACGTTATTGTCATTCACGACGACCAGACTTTGATTTGGTTTTGCGTCGAAAACATGCGCAATAAAAGGCTGACGATAATCGAGCCCTTTTATGGCTCCATTTTTTATGCTTTGAAATTCTTGGCAGACATTTTAAATGCGATCGGTTATTTTTTGCGACCATCGCCTGGCATCACTTAATGAGATTTTTGCAGTTTTGACATGTTTTGCCACTCATTAGGCAATACGCGTGTTTAACTTAGCGCGGTGTTGCTGAAAATATCAGCCAATTTTCGATGATAAAAAATATGTCTTACGCAAAAAATGCCATCATTTCCATGATGCTAGACGCATTTTATGCTCCCTGCATGATGTATATTAAATTCACATTTCTGTGGCGAAAAGACGAACCAAAATCGTGAATGTCAGACTCGATATTGCCCAGTTTTTCACCAAATACTTTCTTGAAGTCGATCTATAACTACTTGCTGAGATATTCCTAACAATAGCTGGATGACAGGAAAATATTTCAATTTTTATGTCAACAAAATGTGCATGAAGTAATTTTTTATTTATTGTTTTGTGTTTTACAGCAAAATTTAAATTTTATTTTTCTTATATTATATTTAATTAAATTGTTAATGAAAAAAAGTTTAAAATATTGTTTTCTGAATGAAATAATCTTTAATGTACTGTATCTCTATAAATTACATGCATCTTTACACACAAATTGCATAAATTTGTGTTCTAACTGATTTCGTAACGAAATAGATTTTAAAACACTTTTGTGAATGAAAGTTGGTTTAATATTGTGCAACATTAGTTTTGTGATTAAAACGTTTTTAAGTTCAATCTGAATTTCATGAATGCGAAGCATTACAAAATATAATATATAACCTAAATAAAATGCAGCTGCTAATTTCATAGATGACGCACAATTTAAAATATATTCTGCGTATATCACGCAGTTTGCTTAATGAAATTGATTCGAAGTGATTTGATGAATGAAGTAGATTAGGAAATATATCTGTGTTGAGATGGGTGTGGCTGAATTCATTCAACTTTGCTAAATAAAATAATTTTCAAAATCGTTTTATGAATAATGATGATTTGAACATATTTTGCTATTGAAATTGTCTTAACGTTGGCTTATAAAAGCAATATCAAAATTGAAGTGCATACTGCATATTTAAAAAATATTTTTGAATCAGCATTGATATGTATTTATTTACCATTCATGAATTCACATGAAATGAAGCATGTTTTCAAAATATCTTAGCTTTCTTGGGAATTCTTGGTATTTTCTACAAATAGGATCACCTGCAAAGTCTCTGTCTATATTTCGACTTTGTATGAATGAAGCAAATCCTGTTTTTAAGTAGAAAACACTTTTTAACAAAACAGAAAGCTATATTGGGATTTTCGTGGAGGTCTTGTCCATATCTAGAAACCTTATTCTCCCTTTTTAAACATTTTTTAAAATGTGCTGCTAACTGATTGTTTGCTGAATTTCCTAAGACTTTTTTCAAAAATACAATGTACATTCATCATTGGCACTGCCAAATTTCACATAATTTTCTCATGTATTGACAAGTTGTACAAGAAGTGTTACTTTAATTTTTTGAACCAAAACACTGACAGTCTGACATAGTGATAGTTGGGTTCATTCTTATGTTGTAGTCGATTTAAATTTAGATTTGATGCATTTTGGATCCATTATTGCCTTTTAAGCCCCATTTCTTATCAGGCCCAACTCAAATCTGCTGACCCCAAATCTTTTTTGCTTTTATATGTTTCCCATATCGAGCTGGTATTTTCATTCCCTTTTGAGAAATCTGACAAGAATTTTGATGGGATTTGCGCATGCGTCAGCCTATTGAATCTCTCTGGGTGGACAAAAACATTTCGGAAATGGGCTTCTTGTCAATAGGGTCCAATGTCTCTTGGAAGCCATAAGATGCTGG